>JAXDDW010000035.1:2340000-2550000 GCA_034670385.1 Hoplostethus mediterraneus | reverse complement strand
CACACAAACAGCAGTGGTACCTTCGGCATGAATCCAAGACAGGAGAACTAAAGAGCAGAGCCTGGTATCTGTAGGATGATGATTGCCCACACACACACACACACACACACACACACACATACATACACAAAGGACAAGTGTCTGTAGAAGGTCTGGTCAGATGATGAACAGTCAGAGGACTCTGATAGCTCTGAGCGCTATTCCTGGCAGCACAATCAATAGAACATACACACACACACACACACACACACACACACACTTGCATTGGATTAAATAAAGAGGGAATTGCATTATAATCCACATTTGCTCTTCCAGAGACTCAGAATCCCATCTTCTACCAGAACATTACATGAATCACTAAATAAGCACACACACACGCACACACACACACACCAATACTCAAGCTAGTCTTCCTCTGTGAACATTTCACTGGGTGTGGCACAGTAGTGCAGCAGCAGAGCAGCCATGGGACTTGTTTAATAGTTGTGTCTGTGCACAAACCCAAAGCCAGTGTGAAGGAAGAAGAGACGTTACAGACCTGTGGTGTCTTACAGGCAGTTTGACAGTGTTCAAATCATTCTGTGTTCGTATCGGAGCGGGACGTGTTTCACCATGTTTGTTTTTTTGCAGCCTTCATGTCTTTGCTGAGTTGTTGGTTTTGGAGGGGTTTTTTCCCCTACCTTTTTGTGAACTGTCTGCAGTTTATTCTGTCTCTGCATTTGTGTGTGAACGTCTGTGTGCTTATGGGTGTGTGTGTGTGTTTGTGAGTCGGTCTATGTGTGTTTAAAAGAATGGGGTTGCAGTCGACAGCGAGAATATGTTTAAGCAATAATCTATTCAAACACTGACGCAACGTTTTAACATTTAAAAAACGTCAAAGCATTGTGAACTTGGACAGTGAAATCGTCGGTGTTTATACAGGTCCATACCGGCAACAGTTGATTTAACAGTTTTGATAGTTTTCAACAGCTGCCCTGGACCCATATCAGCTGTATGAAAAGAAATATTCTCCAGTCAACTCCAAGTAATTGTCACAGAAAGATCAACACTGAAAAAAACATCAAATTTGCCGTGTGTGATCCACAAACACTCGATATAGGACAAAGTGGACCTGTACAGACACTGATGAACACTGATGAAACATATCCACTCCATCATCCTGTTACCATTTGATACAAGTATAACACACCAATAGTCTGGGTGCAGTGGCTCACCTACAAACCAAGTGTTGGCCTGTGTGTGTCTCGTATGTCTGCGTACGTTGCCTTTGAAGGTTCTTTGAAAAATGAAAAGCAAGAGATGAAGATCAAAGGGAGGGAGGGAGAGAGAGAGATAGAGAGAGATCAAAGGAAGCTTATCAGCTGCAGTATGCATGTCAGCAAAATAGCTGACCTGATTGGTATTTGGGGAGACGCCTTGATTCACTCAAAACCTGAAGGCACATCCCATGACCGCAGTGTGTTGAAACAAGCAGAGAAGGTACAAAAACTGATGTTGTGTGATTGTTACTAACAGTCCATATTGGTATTGAATATGGGCTACATCCTAGAATAGCTATCAAGAGACAACCAAAGAAATCTGATATGAGCAGCAATTTGGAATTGAGCATGAAGGCCTCCAGTGTGGACTGCAGTATGAACGTGGGCGAGACTCTTTCACTGAAGAACATTTTCAAGAGCAATTTGCTGTGCGCTGTTTTGCTGGTTTGAGTGAATGTGTCTAGAGAGCCTCTCCTGACAGACCAGCCGACAGACGGCCAGATGGAGAGGTCAGACGGACACGTAGAGACTAAAGTAAACCTTCCGTGGGCTTTAGTCACCCTGACGCACACACTGAGGCACAATGAAGCCTAAGATTAAGGTTCTAATCACAACCTGACGGAGGGACATTTGGAAAATGTGTTGTTGTCACATATTAAGTGAAATACAGAATAACATTGTAGATGCCTAATCTGTGTTTATTACATTGTTATTGTGCTGTAGTGAATTGAACTGAGAGAGAAAAACTAACGGGGGAGGGAGAGGAATGAGGAGGGAGACACATTCGTTATTCATCCCACATAATTCAACATTAGAGGTCAATGTCAGTACGTGTTCCTCCTCTCCTCTCTCCCTCCGCCTCTGCCTTTCTCTTATCCCTCACTTGTGGAGATCCATATCCTTACTTAGTATTGGTCTATGTGTGCATCAGCAGAATTAGTCCGTATCAGTCCCTGATGCATGTGCAGTGAGTGTGTGTGTGTGTGTGTGTGTGTGTGTGTGTGTGTGCTGATGTAGGCCTTTCATTTGCTCTGTAAAAATGATGTGGTCAGTGTTTGCGAACCTGCGGTTTTCATAAAACCCCCAATAGTGATGTATTGTGATAATCTCTCTCTCTCTCTCTCTCTCTCTCTCTCTCTCTCTCTCTCTCAATATCAGTTACATCCAAAGAGCTTTATTGCATTGCATTAGTTGTGTTAATAATGTCAACATAATAGATGCTTCCATCAAAAAGATATACAGACTGCGCCCGTTCCCTTTATTGCTGTGGTTCCACAGAAGTTAACATTGCATTTGTTTGTGTTGATAGTAAATAAATGATCCATCAGAAAGATGTAATGACGTCTTTCCCTCTCCATCTCTCTCTCTGTGTACAGAGACCGGCAATATAGACCCGGTGCTTATTGAGCGTTATAACACCCCGGGCTTCGTCGGGTGCCTGTCGCGGGTGCAGTTCAACGGAGTAGCGCCCCTCAAATCCGCACTGAGAACCGCCGTCCAGGTCCAGGCCACGCCGACAGACGGACAGACGGACAGACAGCCTGCGCCCGCTGCACCGGTGTCCTACCAGGGCAAACTAGTGGAGTCCAACTGCGGGGCGTCACCGCTCACCATTCCACCGATGTCTGCCGCTACAGACCCCTGGCATCTGGACAACACAGGTGAAGATGAACCTACTCATCGCCATTTCAAGCCGTTCAAAACCCCCGGAGGATCGTGGCTGGATTTCATTGTTAACATCAGCAGTACCAGTCCCAACGCTCGCCTTACTGAGCAAACACCATTCTCCATGTCCGTGTGGCCAAATTTCAAAATAAGAGTGACACACAAACCCCCAAAATATAAATAACATTGTGTGATACAGCACTTTGACTGTTTGGTCCACATATAACTCTTGTCTTGAAAGTTGGTCTGTGTGGCACATAGTTAGTGACATGTGCAGACACACACACACACACACACACACACAACATAAACATACATGGTAATCTATCCCATGCATGTGTATATACTCACACTGCTTCCAACACGGTCTCTTTTTGGAAGAAAGAGAAACACATATGCACACTCACACACACCTCGCTACTCTAATGGTGTCTACTGTTACCATCCACACCAGGGGTTTGGTATTTGAGAGTGTCATCGTTCTGGATGCAGCAGGTTTCCTCGCGCTCGGCTCCAACTGTCCCTTTGGGAATGCCGGGCTGTCTGCGATCGATCAGGTCCATTGATCTGGGCTCCAGGTCCAAATTCACTGTCAGCTCTCCACCATCCCTCCCCCTAATCATCCTCAATTTCTTCACCCTTTCATTTTAGCGTTTCTTCCCTCTCTTCCTCATTCTCTGGTGCATTTCTGTTTGTCCGGTCTTCACTTTAGTTCATTCTTCTGTTGTCTTCTCTTCTCCTCTCCTCTGTCATTGTCTCTTCTCTCCTCTCTTTCCCTCCTCCTCTCCTCCCCTCCCCTCACCTCTGTCCATCTTCCATTGATTCTGGACATTATATCCAAGTACATCCAGGTCAGCTGACAGACTATATTCAGTCTGATTGCTCTCCTGCCCTCCATTCCTTCCCATCTTCTCTCCTTCTGTCCTCCCTCTCCCTCCTCTTCATCTTACTCATGTTCTTTGCTTCCCAGGGGATGTATGGATAATGTATGTAGTCAACAGAAGGTCCTCACAAATATAGCGAGGTGTGTGTGTGTGTGTGTGTGTGTGTGTGTGTGTGTGTGTGTGTGTGTGTGTGTGTGTGTGTGTGTGTGTGTGTGTGTGTGTGTGTGTGTGTGTGTGTGTGTGTGTGTGTGTGTGTGTGTGTGTGTTTCTCAGAAAAGACAGACAAACAGAGAGAAAGCGGAGCAGAGAACAAGAGCTCTCAATCAAAATCTCAGCACTATCATCCCCCTCGTTATGACCCCCCCACCACCCATCTCACCTCATGTCTCCCTCCACTCGTTTACCTTGCAGATCTTCCCAACCAGGGAGAATAAGAGCCAATTACATGATGGCTGCTGACTGTGATTTATTGCTGTGTCGGGTGGATAGAAGTATCAACTGTTATTAACCTTTCAACCTGCCATGGATCTGTAATGAAATACATCCCACTCCTCCCCCCCAAGGGATACTTAACGCTGAATATCTATGTGGCTTGTTGACTGGATGTATGTGTGTATGATTGGACAGTGGGAGCCGATGTCGAGGACGCCTACACCGCAGCCTGTGAAGAGGGCTGTTTTCTTTCTACCTATCTGCCGACCTTCTTTCAACCTAACCTTCCTTTCTCTCTGTCTGTCTCTCTCTGGATTCAGATGCAGAGTTCCCCTTCAACGAGGAGAGGGTGATTCCTGATGGAGTCAACAGGAACTCAGCCATCATCGGAGGTACACAAATCTCAAATATCACTGACATATGTTTCCAAAAGTATTTTTGGTGGACGTTCGAATAGGTGATTTTACATCCGCACACTCAAAAATGGCCATGACAGGTGTGTCAAAAAAGATCAGGTATGGGGCAAATAATATTAAAATATTAAATTTTAATCTGCTTGTTTTCCACATACTTGAACACAAGGAAAAGACAGTTCTGACTATCTGAAAGTCACATTAGTGTTCTTTAGCTTTAGGTACATTTCACTATATGGTGATTAACAACTCATCTGACACGTTTTATTCCTGAGATCCTGAAACACTCCGCTACCCATGAGCTTTAGCGAGTTCCAGCAATTGGAGACATCGCTGTTACCATAGAAACATCGTTCCAAAGTTGTGCATGGTTGGAAGCCAGAGCAGAGCAAAGTAACGTTTGTCGGCCAGCAACCTGCATCGGTGATCGGTGCCGCTCCACCGCGGGTCTACTGTCAGACTGTCTTCTTTAGGGATGAGGAGAGCAGAGATCACTACTGTATATTATATATGTTCACGTACGTTCTCTCCTCTGCAGGCATCATTGCGGTGGTGATCTTCACCATCCTGTGCACTCTGGTGTTCCTGATTCGCTACATGTTCCGTCACAAGGGCACCTACCACACCAACGAGGCCAAGGGGAGCGGGGAGTCCGGCGGGGAGTCGGCAGACACGGCCATCATCGGCACCGACAACCCCGAAACCATCGACGAATCAAAAAAGGAGTGGTTCATCTAACAGCCGATCAGGGGACAGTGAGAGAGGGAGTGATTCATCAGGCCACCGATTGCCAGAGATGGAGATGGAGGAGGTTTATTTCGATGACCGATCGTGGGAGAGATAGAGGAAAGGTCATCCAATAGGACAATGATCTCCCAGAGGGGGTGGGAATGTGGGGAAAGACGTGTACAGAAATCTGTTTTTTTTAAATATCAAGACTATTAGAAAGAGACGGGGACAGTTATTCAGTGGAACGTGGCTATGAGAGACTATACATGTATATACTAACCGGCTTGTCCTTCTTTGTATTGTGCTTGGGAGTTTTCAGGAGTCCTTTGAATACTGTATATGACAAATACTTATAATTACTGGGTCGTGTGCTAGCACAGATTTATTGCCAGTCTCTGTTCCATTTTGATTTTATTTTTTAGAAAAATCTTATGTCAAAAATGATCCAGCCAACATGCCAAATCATTTGTTTACCACTCATGTCCGTCCAATGCAACAGACATGCCACTCATATTGTGGTCATAAAAAGTTGAATATGGATGGGATGCCAAATGTTGCTCTGTAAATACAGTATGTTGTGTTATTTTCTATTTTTCTCAAAAGTTCTATTCAGAGATCTAGGTCCAATACTTTAACACTGATGATACATTTCAGATCTATATTACAATTCTATCATATTTCTGCCCAATACATAATATGTGTATGAAGAGTTTTATGTTTCATTCTTATGACATTCGATTGTATCTGGGACATCCATTTCTGCTGCAGGGCAGAGAGGGATTTCTCAAAGCATGATGGGAAATGATGACATTGTGGTTGCGTTGGTTTAGCTCAGCACGGCAGCTCTCTTTTCTTTCAGACCGGGTCTCTGGCCGTTACTCATTCAGTTACATGTCAGTCACCGATTGGTTCAGAGGTTTGCATTAAATGGTCTTTGAAGTTATGGAGTTCGGCTCTATACCTGCACATCTTGGCTTGGTCTTAAGTTGAGCGGTGTGTTTGCAGTGCATGCGTGCATCTGTGCATGTAGGTGTGTGTTAAAGTTGTTGAAAGAGGAAGATACGGGTCAAATGGTTTTTGCAAATGTTTGTCTGGGTTGTTTTAGCCTCTGCAGCTGCCAGGCGAATGGACATATTCATAGAACATAGAACATAAATGTTGAGTGCCAGCAAGTTCAGACAATCACAGGAAAGTATTGAATGTGATTGAACAACTTGTCTGACACTTGATGAATTGTCCTGATCCCTGAACGTCACCCATGTAGCAGCTTGAAACAAGCCACCATTCATGTACAACTACTATTGGACCGAGGTCTGGAGTTAACGGTGTTAATTGGATCATTAATTAATTGTGCCTTCAATGTGTTTATTATTTCACATGAAATCCTCAGAAATCCAATTCTGAAGGTGTTTTTATCTTTCCTGAATCAAATTGAACTGAATGTTTACATGGTGCTTTGTGCTATTTCCACGACCCATGAAACCCAATCGGTGCCCAGTGAAGAGTTGGCTGAGAAAACCAGGCAGGTTCTCTCTTTATGTGACAGGAGCAGCCACATAAACACATAGGGGAGCAGCACTCCATACAACACACCAGAAACCGCACACACTCAAGCACTGTTTACACCGACCCTCCGTGACATACACACACATTGTGCACACATAGTTTGCTAGAACATGAGTCAAGGTTGTCGGTGTTCAGAATCGGGGCGTGCTGCTTTGTGAACATTGAATCGAGCTACACTAACAGTGCCACTGTTGTCCAACATGCTTTCAAAAGATGTACATTGTACATTATTGTTTCTCACCGTGTTTCTTTATCTGTCATTGTTGCTAATGTTTGCCTGTCTGTCGGCTCGTGTCATGACTGACTGCCACTTTGTGTTCTTTTGTTGTGAATTTGATTTTTGTATGTTTGATAAAATGGCTGTCGTGGCACCCAGTGATGGGAATGATTTTGTATGTCGTTGTTTCAAACTTTATTTCACTTCGCCAGAGTCACCAGGACAGCTGGTGAACAAAGCCTTCCTTCTACCGGGGCCTCAAAAACATACGCTCCATCTACAGATCACGGATCAGCCCCACCTACTTCAAATCCATGAAGGATAACTAATGAATGACTAGATCGGTGAAAAGAACATTTTAAACTTACTTTTGTGACATAATTATATTGATCAGACATACACACACACACACACACACGCTCAATATGTGGTTTGAACATAACAGATTAACCATCAGTACAGAGACAAAACCATAACCCATGTCTGTTTTCAGTTCTGTTGAGTTCAATAAAGAGTCTTTGATCTTAAATATCGAGTCTATTTCTATGGATCAATTTCATCTTGACTCAAGTTCATCAATAAAACGTTATTCAGACATTATGGTGAATATGATACATAAGATGCTAAAGACATAAATAAGGCATCCTGGTGGGTTGTACCATGTACTGATGACGTCAGCGCTTTGATTCTGACTCACGACCTTGCCGTGTGTCATCACTCCTCTCCCTCTTTTCTATCTCTCTCCGCTTCACAATCATACAGTGGAAATGCCATAAAGATAAGAGACAATGTTGAGGAGCAGAAATTCATCCTGAGTGTCGTGTGTCTCTTGTCTGCATCATGTGTCCGACGAAAAGAAAGCCAGAGAAGGAGAGAGCAAAGGAGGGTGAAGTGAGAGAGAAGGAAGAAATGAATCATAACTACATGAATTCTCTCTAACTGGGTCAGTTAGGAAACAATATTAGCTGAACTGACTGAATTAATTTCAGCTCTGGCTGCATTTTTCACATGCTGACATGAGAAATAATGGGCTGCACAAACGGTAAGTGAATCCCCCTGTCACTTCTGTCCAGTCAGGGGTTTCTCCTGCTCATATCAATACCAGTATTTGCTTTGTTGAGGGCCGGATACACGTTATTACACAAAACAGGCCCAGATTTTTAAAGATGGAGGCTAACCCTTTCTGCTTGCTCTCTCTCTCTCTCTCTCTCTCTCTCTCTCTCTCTCTCTCTCTCTCTCTATCATATTTTTAATTCTGTTTTTATGTTCTTTTTCTCCCATCTCCTGTTTTGCAACATTTTTCTTGTGTCATATGAATCAGGGTTAGAAAGTGAACTAATGTGAACACTTCAATGATAGGAACTGCTGGCTTGCCTCTGATGAAAAAAGTGATTCAATGTTGAAGTACATCTGTGACAAATCATAGGCTGCCACCATGTGGTCGGCTGGCACAGCTTCATTCACTTGCTGGAGATGATTTGAGATACAGTAATACCTAATAAGAGATTTTCAATCCCAGCATCAGCCAGTTTTCAATCCCAGCATCAGCGGTGCCTTCAAATTTGATCAAGAAGATAAGTGTATGCACATCCTAAAAAAAGTAGGCCATCTGCTTGGTACAGCAGCATGAATCAATAAACTGGAGTGATGCTCCCTCCCTCAGTGTTTAGTCGTAGCAGCTATGGCAGCAACTGTCAGACCTCTTGGTTTTCATCAGGCTTTTAGTTGCCTAAAAGTTTGAACCATGCAATCTTACCATTCAGCCCATTCCTGAGTTTCCTGGATACACATTTAATAACATCAGATAAAAGTAATCACTGGTATTCATTGAATCATCACTTTTCCCTGCTCTGGTATTTTGTGTAATCCCTAAAACAGTCTCTGTTTTACTCCTGTAAATAAGATACCTACCAGTAGGGGGCAGTATGAGTGAAGTCAAATGTAAAGTTTTGATTTAATATCAATCAGTTCGCAGACTAGTAAATGCACATTTACCGTTTCTTCCAAATACACTGAACACTGAAGTCCAAACCCATCATTTAGATTTTTTATGTTTTATTGATTTTAGTTTAATTTTCAACAAAAACAATCACAACAAATCAAATCAGCAGTTAAAAAAAAAAAAGCTTTTCATGTACAAAAAGTACATATTGGAAAGGCAGCTGTGTTTGGAGTAGCTGGAGGAGCCTCATTCATTCCTCGAGTGACTTTCATGCTTCGGGGCATTCAGCTGTAACAACAAACATGGAGAGAGTGATGCAAAACAGAAACAGAAACCATGTATTTGTGATAAATGAATGTCTGTGTGTGTGTGTGTGTGTGTGTGTGTGTGTGTGTGTGTGTTTCCGGGTTTTGACATACCGTTCTTAGGCAGGATAGCGATGTTGTCGGCGAGAATGCCAGTTTCCAGGCAGAGCTGTGTGAACTTCTGCTGCACGACAGCGCTCACCTCAGGGGTCCGGCCTGCAAACGCAACAACATCTCCTTCATACCCAGCCACTAACAAGCTTACCACGTGGTAAAGACAGCTCAGAACAGAAGGACAAAACCTAATGCTTACAAAGAAGGACACAACACGGGCTGCTGTGATGTGACGAGAAAGTAAAGGATGGAGAGTTGGACTCACTGTAAAGCTTGTTGAGGACCTCAGACACTTGGTCCTTGGTCTTGATTGTGTGGACCAGAGCGTAGTCGTTATACACAACTTCAACAATACGCATGTCGTTGTCATTGTTCCAAGCTGAGGAACACAGAAAGACGGGTTAGGCTGTTGCATGCGTGTGTGTGTATGTGTGTGTGCATGCACGTGCATGCTTACTCACAGTGGCTGTGGAAGGTGAAGCGTCCAGGAGTGTCGGTCTTCTTAGCAAGGTGAGTCATTCTCCAGCAGCTACCATCGGCACTAGGAGAGAAACAGCAGGCGTCAGAGAAGGATTCACTTGAACAGCTTAACGTGCCTTTACGTGAAAGCACGCTCGTGTACGTGTACACTCATGTACATGTACACTCATGTACTCGCGTGGGAAAACTCACTTCAGGGTGGCATAAGAGAGGTCGAGGTCTTCTCCAGCAGTTGGCGCCAGCTTGGCAGTGCCCATCTTCATGGCTGCCCTGTGGTTCACAAACCACTGAGCATTGGTGGCAAAGCCGACCATGTACCACTTGCCAGCCATCTGAGGCAGAAGAGAAGAGAGAGAGAGAGAGAGAGAGAGAAAACGTATAATGACGTATGTGCACGACACCACTCTTCTACAAAATGGTTCTAAAGTGAAGCGTGGTCGTAAAGGCCTTGTTTAACCTTTGACCCATTAACCCAACGGCATGAACATTTTTATCACCTAGCACCCTGCACCCTGTACTTCACACACTTTAGCCACTTCTTCCCCCTTTCACATTCATTCACCCATTACATTACATTACATAACATTCCTTAACTCTGTATGTTTTTAGTATTTAGTTCTATCTATCTATCTATCTATCTATCTATCTATCTATCTATCTATCTATCTATCTATCTATCTATCTATCTATCTATCTATCTATCTATCTATCTATCATAATCTTGATGCTGAAACCACAAATGCTAACAACCATCTACTCTCTCATCTGCAGGGGCTGCAATATGGTGTTACATTCATTGAAAAAGTAACTTTTCTCCTCTGTTTCTCCCACTCTCTCTCTCTCTCTCTCTCTCTCTCTCTCTCACCTTCCCCAGGTTGAAGTCTTGGGCGGGCATGACGTCGGCGCAGGCGCCCAGCGCGCACAGCAGGGTGACCACCATCCTCAGCAGTGTGTTCCTCATGGCTTCCCCTTGGTGTGTGTGCAGCGTCTCTGGCAGCGTGTGAGGAGGAGGTTGGGGGTGAAGGCTGGCGGGGTTCCTTATATCCTCCACAGTCTTGCTCCCCACCCCCTCCTCCTCCTTTAGTCTCCTCCTTAGTAAGACAGACAGACGGACAGACACACACACACGCACACACACACACACACACGCACAGAGCCCTGGCCCTCATTCCACAGGCATGCAAATCACTGCCGTTACACAACTGGCATGTGTAGATGGGATCGGGGGAGGTGAAGAACAAGGGCCTGGGGGGAGTAGGTGATAGGACGGGGGAGGAAAAAGGGGGGAGGGAGAGGAAAAATGAGATTCCATTCTATCACGAATACAAAGGCAGGCCTGAACTGTCAAACCAGTTGTTTGGTCTTCAGTGAAATCTCCTCTCCGTTTGGACTGTGAGCCTGAAAACACAGCAAACACCACAAATCACAATCCAGGAATCTCAGGCACTCGTGAAAAACTTAGTTCCAATAAATACATCCCCATCCCCCTGCACTAAATATTTACTCTCGTTCAGGGAAGTCAGTGTAGGGATCAGATGCTTTGAGGTTTACTGGGTTTACTGGTTTTACTGGTACAAGCTTTACAGTGAAATTGTTTAAATGTTCTTTTCAGCTTTCAAGCATTCATTCAGATCGAAGCTAATGCATTTTGAAGTGTTTGAAGCATGAAATTTAAGGGAGATGGGTATAATCCTTCCTGGGTCTTATAACAAGGTGGTGATTTAAGAGGTGGGGGGGTGGAAGGTATCCTCTTATCACACATCATCCCGTTAGTTGTAGTTTAATTCATCTGTACAATCTGAGCAGATCGAGCACGTCGTTTGTTATGTAACATATAGAGATGAGGTGGGGGTGGATTCTGTGAGAGCTCACATATGTTGAAGGACACTTCAGACAGGACTTGCAATCATTACATAACACACACACACACACACACACACACACACACACACACACACACACACACACACACCACAGGGGTGCAATGGTGAGTGAGGTGGGGCCATTTGGTAACCTAATTTTGTAACTGTACCCTTTCACCCTTTTGGGCTTCACATCTGGGCTTCATTATCCACACCCACACACACACACACACAGACACACACACACACACACACACACACACAATTCAAGCACTATCATGTTAAACTTAAATGACTTAAATTAACCTTTGAGTGCCAGATAAGCCAAGACAACTGAAGACATTGGTTTTTGGCATAGATTTAATTTCAGGTCCCTTTTATTTTATTTATTTGTATTTATGTTTAATGAAGCCATTCTTTTGACACTTATTTTCTATAACCAGCCTGTTGCTTCTTAGTTCCTTTTTGCTTTTAGATTTTGTTTGAATTGACTGTTACAGCAGCTTAAAAGTTAAATCAAACTTACTCATGTGTAACGTCAAGGCTGTTATGTAAGCTGGTCCACAGCCAACTTCATTTTTTGCATAGAATACAAAGAAATACAATTCAATTGGGTTTTGTCTTTGCACAACTGCTTTACTGACATTCAAATTTCAAAATCATACAATCATGAAAGAGTTGCCAGTGACAAACAGATCTCTGCAAAAACATGAGGCAGAGTTCTGGATCAGTCCGTTCTGCAGCTCCACTTCCTCAGCATGTGGGGACACAATCTGTGAAGGAGGAGAAAGGATCAGTGTGATTCATTCAACAGGCAGTGGAAGTAGGGAAAGTTTAACTAATAACTGGCCGGGTCATTGGCCTGCTTGAAATACAAAAACCTTCTCTCAACCAGTCAATCTGCCTCTCTCTCTTTTAAAAAGATTTCAAACATCAAACATATTTCACCACATTTCATTCATCACATTACTTGTAAAACCAACAGGACAGGAATGGAGACTACAGTTTGCATGTGCACCATCTGCCTTTTTTTTTTATCCTTTCACGGATATTTGGAGCAGGGATATGTCCACAACTAACATAACACATAGTCACACACATGGTCTGGGACAGCAGGACCTGGACCAGGACACAATGCATGGCGACAGGGCAGGGCAGTATTACTTGATTCAGCATTGAACCGCTAAGTGCGTTCAGCCAGCATGACACATTGCAGCTGTAGAGCGGGTATGGTCACTGCCGAGCAGCGCATTGAACCATGTCGGAGTTATATTGAACTGTGTGAAATGCATGACATAAGTTATGAGCATTACAGGGCATGGACACAGTTCCTGAGGCTGAATGTGGCCGCAGGTGTGTGCAAAGGCCTGACACTCAATATCCAGCAGGTCTACAAGCTGCATCGACAGCCAGCCAATATAAAACCAACCGAGTGCATTAACTTTGACAATGGCTTGAAGAAATGTTATTATAGGCCAGCTGGAGATTTATTGATTGCATAATTTATTTAGGACCCATTTGAGATATGTGTCATCCAGTGATAGCTGTGCTGTGATTCTGACAAGACACGGCTTTTTCCACATTTGACTAATCTAGGCTACATGTAGTTTTATTTTATGGGATTCAATCTTTTTTCTTTTTTCTTTTGTTTACATGCAAGCTGGGGTTCATGCCTGGACGGAGGGAGTAAGAGAGAAACATGCATGGTTTAGTTGTCCGAGCTGCTTCTCCTCGGCACACCGACACAGAGAAGTGAATATAATGCTCATCAGGTTAAATATTTGATTATATTTCCATAAAAACATATGATGCCACTTACTGATGACGTGATTCTTGTCCACAGAACCACAGTGACCTAGAGAGGGAAGCAGACTGTGTTAAAGCCTTGCAATGGTGGCTGAGGAGGCGGTGTACTGTGACTCCATCATCCTATATGTGTCACTGATACTCTGGCTTAATATAGCCCAGAAAATACTGTTAGATATTAGTTGTATCTTGTAGAAGTGGACGTGGACGTACTGTAGGTGGGAAAGGGAAAGAGGTAGGCCAGTCCCAATCCCTGTTTCTCAGCAAGCTGCTCAAACTTGGCCAGTATGGGCTCAGACAGAACGTCTACAGATCTGCCTGCATGCAGGGGAACAAGCAGAAGCACAATGATGTGACAAAGTATAAAATCTCTGATCAACTTATCAGTGTGAGACAAGAAGATCGATAGCAGCTTGTGTTTCCAGTATTTTATCCCACCTCGTACTTTCCTGCTACCCATCTCCTCGTTGCACAAAGTTGATTTTGTTTGTTATTATTTCATATCAATGTTTCGTATATAGAACAATTGTCTGCTGAATTATAGGACTTGTGAAAGTCTCTAGACTCACATGGGATTACTTTCATACAAGACTACTTTCAGACCTGAAGCACATGAAGGAACCCACCATAGAGTTTCATGGTGATCTTGCCCAGTTTCTGGTAGTACATGACAGCATAGGATGTGTAGTCTGTTTCCCCAATCACTATCGCAGTGTCCAGGCGAGGACTCGACCCTGGGGGAAACAACAGGCCACATCTGGTTAGACCGATGGATGGTTCATTACAATAACCTATAGTGTGTGTGTGTGTGTGTGTGTGTGTGTGTGTGTGTGTGTGTGTGTGTGTGTGTGTCAGGACTGACCTGGTAGTATCAGGCGTCCTGAGGTTGGAGTTTGATTGTAGACCTGTAATATCTCCCAACACTGGTGATTACTGAGAACAGAAGAAGAAGAAGAAGAAGAAGAAGAAGAAGAAGAAGAAGAAGAAGAAGAAGAAGAAGAAGAAGAAGAAGAAGAAGAAGAAGAAGAAGAAGAAGAAGAAGAAGAAGAAGAAGAAGAGAATTGGAAATGACTCTCTAATCATTTGTGGGACTTGTATTCCCAAACGTCATATTACAAAAATCATATTACTTGGTTGCTAATCTCATCGTGCTTGACAACACACAGACCGTGAACGCACTAAACCACTCTGGATCCACATTGAGTACTCCACAAGTAAATCCTTCAATTTAGCCTCCATATTTTGCTCTTCTGTCCCACATACTTGGGGTTAGCTCAATGATTAATGGTTAATGTTTCTCAGTTTGCATCGTTTTCACAACAAATATCATATTATCCCTAATCCCATTCCTTCATTTCTCCAAGTGAGAAACTTTGTTAGATCCAACTTTTCCATCTTTGTCAGAAATTGACAAAGTTCAGAACCCATCATGGCTCCCATTAAAGAGCTCATGGCAGCCTGATCTGGTTGAGGAGTCACATGAGCAGGTATGCCACACAGTTCTGGACCGCATCCACTCATCCTCTTTCAAGGCCAAACACAGTCTTATACAACTCAAAGTAGCACGCAGCGCCTGCACTGGCCCGGCACTAAATTAAATAGGATTGATCCCAACCTTAATCCAGCTAAATTAGAACCAGCTACCATTTTCCATCTCTTTTGGTCCTATCCCAAGTTGTCTGGGTTTTGGAGGAACATATTAAAATGAAAGTTATGGGTCTGAATCATGAGGTACCACAGCTCTCTCTCCCTTTTTTCAGGCCTGGTAGCACTCTTTTATAACCAGAGGACTCATTTTACAAAACTGGAAATCAGAGACCGTGCATGTCTTTGTCTACATACCTACTGTATAAAATCACTAAAAGCACGACTGGGTAACATTTCACCTTAACATTTGTATGCCATTTTCTTTTCTCCTTGTTATATACAATGTACAATTTCCCTTTTTTGTTTGATTTGATTTGTTTATTCCTTTGTATGAGTGGCGGAGGCGTGGGTTGGTAGGGAAATGATGGAAAGGTAGGAGAATGTGAATGTATCGGGTTTCACTGCTTTTCTTACGCAGCTGAATTGTCTTTATTTAAATGTGAAAATACAATAAGAAAGAATTTACAGAAGTTGAACTGAATTGTGAAGTGAATAACTAATAGTGGTTTTCTTCTCTTTTTTTTTAGCGATTGTCCTTTAAAAACTAGTAGGCATATTATATACATTTCCTGTCTCATACCATTACCATCTGACTTTTTCATCTGATTTCCTCCATCAGCCTCAGACCTCAGAGTGAGCGAGATCTGGCTTTCTAGTGTTGCACGAGGAGCGAACACGGGAAAGTACACAACACAGCCTGGTATTTCCTCTGCTCAGGGCGAAATACATTTTGTAACCCACAAATCAAAACAGGGACAATACGCAGTGTTCTTCAACAACAAATTAAACTGAATCTAGCAAACATGTTGTTCACCAAGTTTAAATTACTCATTGCTACACGAGTTGAGTCCACACATGTCCCACTTGGTCTTGAAATGCAATCCAATCCAGTCACTCATCCAATCGCTCTCTCTCTCTCTCTTCCCTCTCTCTCCCTCCCTCTCCAAAGAAATAAGGTCAGGTTGACCTAAGAATTTAAAAAAACATTACAGGAATGATGAATGGGATTTAACTGTTCCCTTTTTTCCTGTTATTTAAAGTAGAGCAATAACTTAATGCACATGTGGTTAGAGCTAAGTCAGTATGGAATGAGAAGGACCAGAGAGAATTGTGGTTTATTTGCCCCCCCTAGTGACAAATTCAGGTACTGAAACAGAATGAGGACACTACCTGCATGTGCCTACACACAAGTGCATAGCGGTACTCACTGGCGTGTTTTCGTGCTAACAGACAGCGGTCCATCAGCGTTGGAGGGAAGAGTGAGGGTTATGACCGTAGGCTCCACCTTGGTTCCATGCAGCATCAGGTAGGAGCACTTGGAGGCAGAGTTGAGCAGGTACCACCTCCCCTGCATCTACAACACACAAGGTAGATCACCCAGATAGATAGATCTGCTCTTATCGTCTCTTATATTGTTGATATCTTGAATTTGCATTTCACTGGATATCCCCAAAATACATATTTACACAATTATACCAGCAACCCACTCAAAAATCCATAACCAAGTAGACTGACGTGCTTGTATGTCTGTGGCTCTTAAGCAATATTTCCCTTTTCAGCATGAACACATGAACACTACAAGTTCAGATATGGTCAACTTCCTGAAATGTCACTTTAATCTCAGCTGTTTCAGTATTCTTTCATATTGTTTGGTGGAGTTGATAAGGACAAGAACCAATATCACTGGTCTGAGGCCAGCGATACAAAATGGGCCTTGGCTTCCTTCCTACTCGCCTCAAGGCAAGAATAGTTCAGACATTGGCAGATCATTTACTTTTATCTGACTATACTGTTGAGTCGCTTCTGATTCAGAAACTAATTCTGTGATCGATAGGTTATGTAGCTGTGCCGTGGTTTCTACTTTTTTAGTCCTTATTTGTTTTTTGGTTGTTGTGACATAATGGCACAGCCAAGTTAGAGGCAGACTGGAGATGTGTCACCATGCAAAGGTCAGATAACTATTTACTCTTGTGCTCTGAGGCTGCAGCCTCCCCTTGTCTGGAAGATGTCCTTTAACTACATTTATCAACATGTGACCTTTTGTCTTTCCAGTGCAGCTTTTCCTTGAGCCTCTTCCAACCTTTGCTTGTAATCTTTTTTTTAATGGAACTTTTTGGCAGGTTTCTTAAAATCACCTGTCGGAAAGTTAAAATGAAAAGAACAAATGGTCTAATTAATGGTCTAAACCTTCTGCTGCTGATGAGCTCTTCTAAATGATGTGCCATTTTTAACACAGCTGTGAGAGTAGTTGAGTCGAGTTCCAGTTAGTCTTTGATACAACATGTTTTAAAGTTGTGTCAATAGTAACAAGTCAGCTCACGTTTCATGTTGCAGTGGCACGAGATGTGTTGTCCCAAACTACATTCCCAGGTGTATTGAAAATGATCCATGTAGACAATGTGATGTTGTGAAGTGATACTGTGCTGATGCAGGCTATTGATACTTGATGACTTGCATTAAACAGACATATTATTTAAAGACACAGACACTCACATACATTCTTACATCTCTCTGCCTCTTACTCTCATTTCTTACCTGTTGTATGTCTATATTCTGTGCAGGTGGGGTCTCTTCAATAGGGCTGACTTTGGACTTCTTGGGAAGTCGTTTTTGGGGTCGCTTGCGACTCTTGGCCCCCCCTACAGCGTCTGTGGACCCCCACAGACACACACACATCAACACCGTCACCGCTACTGTGTAACGCCACACTCCAGCCATGCTGGCTCTGACAATGCAGTCAAGTATTAGTCTTGTTGTCCACTTGGAGGTCCAATCCTCTGTGTTTTCCTGTACTCTTACTGTTAGCCAGAACCTTTACTCATTTTTTGTATTTTGTATTCTCTCCCTTGCTGCTGTCTGTTCAGCCCTCTCTGATGTGATCACCGACAAACACACAGAGAGGATGGCCCTATCAGTTAAATATTAACAGGTTTTACTGGCAGAGGTGGGGACATACTGTAGTGTGCATCAACCTTTAATTCTAATTCAATAGGTGATTTTGAAATCCTCACAAACATCAATGTCAATAAAACACAAACCAAAATTTGAGAAAACAAGCAAAATATACATTTATTGACAAACTGTGTGCCATGTTTGAAGAATTCTTAAAGCAGACATTTATCGTTTATATTGATAAACGTGAATGAGAAATGTAACAAACAGGATCATAACAGGATTTCTGGTGTTCTGCAAACTGTAGTTCTGAAGAAATCATTTCATTTCAGGAATTTCAGAATCAGATCAAACTTACATACATTTTTCAGACCTACAGACTAGTCAAACATCACAACGTCATCAAAACACTTTTCAACACAATTCATTTTCACACACCAAATATACCACATTGATCAAACTCTACATTTAGAGACCAATAGAGAACAAAAAATGTTAGTCAATGATAAAACAAACTGACACAAGTGATTTGGACTAGATAGTGTAGTATTAGTATTGTGACTGTAAGACAGTTTGAGTTTGGGTTTGTGTGAATGATGGATGTCCTACTGGTTTGTAAGTTTCTCTCCAGTGTATATTGGCTGGTTCTCAACCACAGATTGGGCTCAGTTCACTTCCAATTCAATCAACCCCAGGAAGTCAATTTGATTCAGAATTCTAACAATGAAAATCCGGTGTGTCACACAAAGGTTCCTCTATCACTGGACTGGACTCAGTTTACATCCTGGGTGGATTCGCCAGCAGTTCTACTCAGCCTTGTCCGGTTTGCTGTCATCTCTGGGTTTGAAGTTGAGGGCTACGCTGTTGATACAGAACCGCTGGCCTGTTGGGTCGGGTCCATCATCAAACACATGGCCCAGGTGGGAATCGCACTGCATGACACAGACAATACACACAAGCAAGAAAATTACACACAATCCAAAATTATAAAAATGGTAAAATGCTGCATATGAATGAAAATGATGTATATAAAATATTTCTGTAAAGGCAAATTTTGTATGCAATTCTGAATGTAAACTATGGCTTAACACTGCATCTTTCTTTGGTTGAGTGTGTCTGTGTGGTAGTGTGTGCCTATATTTCCTGTTTGTTTAACTTATTTTGCTTAACACCTGAAAGTCAACTTCAATGTATTACAATTGATACTCCACAGCATGTATCCAAAAACACTTTTCACAAATATATTTGACTTTACCTGTACACAACTGCACAGAAAAGACAACTTCAACCTCACTAAGTAAACTGAACTTTTCATTTTCATGTTACTCACGTTTCTGCACAGGACCTCTGTCCCAGTGCTACCCAGGCTGTTGTCGGGGCGACGAATGATAGAGGTGTGGCTCTCGTCCCTCTCCCACGTCCCATGAGCCTCTTTGAATGACGGCCAACCTGTCCCTGAGTCATACTTAGCCTCTGAACTGTCCAGAGAGACAGACAGACAGAGAGTCAGAGAGAGAGAGAGAGAGAGGAGAGAGAGAGAGAGAGAGAGAGAGAGAGAGAGAGAGAGAGAGAGAGAGAGAGAGAGAGAGAGAGAGAGAGAGAGAGAGAGAGAGAGAGAGAGAGAGAGAGAGAGAGAGAGAGAGAGAGAGAGAGAGAGAGAAAATGGGGTTTCAATATCTTGCTGACATTAGTAAATTATAGGTGAGAGAATAGGGGCTAGAAGGAAAGAGAGAAATAAGATTTCCTCAGTACTGGGAGCTTCTCCTCAATGAGTGAGTGTATACTGTTAGGAATTATTTCTAGGTCGTGGTGATGAACGTAAGAAGAAAGCAGCAACAAACTACGTCCCAGGATTGAATGAGTATTTAATACAGTTCAGCGCTGAAAGGGAGAAATATCCGGCAGCATCTCTGCCTACGAGGATAATCTGAAGAACACCCAATAGATGCAGTCACTTTATACAGATAATTTACATTGATCCTTTCATCCCCCTCAGCCTTTTGTCTGTCTGTCTATGTTAATTGTGTAGAGCGGGCGTAGTTCTGTCCCCCCCTTCCTCTAGCCCTGGGAACACCCTGTCTCCTGTGCTAATTTCCAATTGATCAAAGGCAACCAAAAGGCCTGCATTGTATTGTAGAAGATTGTTGTATTGTTGTATTGTATTTTAGTGTCTTGCCGAGACAAGACAATCTTGCCTTGGCCAAATATACAATTCCCAACAATACGTTTTTAGTATGAGTGGCCTCATTGCTAAACAAACCCCTAACCCTGGCAGTGCTAGTGCCGTGTTCTTACTGATTATCTGAGTATCCCCATGTTCGGCTGTGATTTGTCAGACAGTTTTCATTAGATCAGTAGCTTGGGAGCTTGGGAGCAGGGTATTACCTGAAGAGTGGAGCATCACAGCAGACACAGTGGTACATCCCCAGTTCATTATGATTCAGGTAGATCCCACTGAAGGGCTGGAAATACACAAACACACAACATCAATGGGACCTAAGTTTTTTGTCCATGAGCTGATATTTGTGGAAGGCCAATGCAGTAAATCATCTGTGTCTAGCAGAAATCAATTTAGCAGGAAGTGAGGCAAAGTGTTTGATTGTACCATTGATGTCTGTGCATTGTTGACTGTTTGTCATGCACTAACAATGAGCCAGGGGTAATGTAACATTTTAAACATGTGGGAGACAATGTCAGATATTAATTACAGCAAGAAAAAATCAAAATCATACAAAGAGATTTCTGCAGGATACAATTATTGACATTATTGACAACAAATACCCAATAAATCATTCTTAATCCCCCTATCCCCCCATAATACCCCTAAATGAGTGGCTAGGCTAGTTGAGCCTGAGGCAGGTCAACAGTAAAGTAGTGCTCAAAGTCCACCTCTGTAATCTCATTGGAACTGTGCTGAAAAGCTTATGAGCTTGAATCTGTGTCAGTCTGTTTGTGACCGTGCTGGTTTGAAACAGATCACAGTGCAGATGTGAATGTTTGCTTTCAAGGCAAGGGATTGCATCACATTATCATGTATTAATTCAGGGGATTACCTTACATCAGCATTTGTTAATTCAGGGGATTACATTACATTAACATTTCTTGATTCGGGGGGATTACATTACATTAACATTTGTAAATTTGGGGGATTACATTACATTGATATTTGTTTGTATGTGAGTGTATGTGGCTGGGGGGGCTCACCAGCTCTGTGCCTTTCTCTCTGGTAACTACATATTGTTCTGAGGTCAGTTTCTTCTGCCAGTCTGTAGTCTCATCGTAACGGGTAAGGGACTGCAAGCCTGTAGAGAGCACAGTTTGAAAATGAGAGGTCACAGAAGGTGAAGGCTTATTTTGCACGTGCATATTGAACATTTATGAGGACACAAAGTCCACTGGTCCAGTAGATTCACTCTTTGAAGCATATCTGTCCCCAAGTCAGTTAGTAGTCCTATGGCAATGTCCACTGGACTGTTTTCTGCATCCTAAAAATCATGTCCTGTTGCAGAGGGTTGCTAATATTGCTGTTGTTTTAAATGACTTGGTACAGAATTATTGAACTGTCTGTCCTGTATGTAGGGAGGTAAGAGCTTGAAGAATGAAACCTCTGATCAAAACAGTCTTATCCATTGTCACATTGTCACTAACGTCTAAGTAGGGAGATAACAGTGACATTAAGCATTAATTTAGCTGGGGAGCCCCTATAAGTCCATTAGGGGCCCCTTCCCATTTTAGAAACCATTCGGCTCTTGCATAACGAGGCAAAAAAATAATAATAGCCTATAAATTGCCTGTTTCTCGTCATAGTTTTACCAAGTAGCGCATACCAACAGCTAAAAATTCCCTAATCTGCAACCAGCAGTTGCAATTGTAAAGATTTGCAGCCTGGAGGAGAGATATGTCCCACACATGCAGTGACGGTAAACAAACCAAAAGTCCTCCAATACCTTGACCTGTAGAGATTGGGCGGATGAAGACTGGAATTCTCTTTGATAACACCAAAGATTTGGCTGTCGCGTGCTGAGAAATGACGAGGGAGAGACGGGCAATGAAACGAGCCATGTTTTCTGCTGGCGTCAAGTCAAATGCAGAATTCAATGAAAGCGTGCGGCGCGCTGAGCTGTGCTGGGACGTGCACGCCTCTGGTCCTCCGTCGGCTGAGCCAAGCTGCTGCCCTCCTAGCTGGGTGCTCCGTGGCGTAGAATGAGTGACCCAGTCACAAATCACAAACAATTTATCTAGGTCAGAGTTGATAGCGATGGTGGTTTATTGCTGGACAATGTCCAAAGAGCATAATACCATAATAACGGCGCAGCTATGGGTGATATGGCCAGTAACATTATAGACCTATAGTTACATACTGCAATAGTCATTCTATCATTCATCATTTTCAGAAGCATATTAAAATTGCAATAGTATAATAATAATAATAATAATAATAATAATAATAATAATAATAATATATTGCAACAAAACAATAAGTTCATATGGGAGCATTAGACTTTATGAATATTATTGTGATTCGTGATAAGAAGTTACTATTAAGTATGAGTCGCTCACTAAAAACTCACTATTGAGTAGCACAGACACACTCAAGTCTCTATAGGAGTATTAGGGGAGTATAGTTTTCATTTGGCAACATGCAATATACAATACAAAATGAATGATCTAAGGACCAAGGAAAATATGTTTTTGTGTACAATAGGTCTTTGTGGACCTAGCGGATGCACAAATTGCAAATAAGACCATCGGCTAAAAAGCCCTGACTTGCAGTTTGACTCAGGTTCATGGAGTTCACTGTCTGGCCTTGCCTGGCCAAAGGTTAAACCGCTGTGTGTATGAAGAAGTGTTAGGCCCATGTTTTCCTGGCTATGCAAACTGGAGGCTTGATAATCAATGGACTAAACCCAGACAAGCACCTTTTTCCACACTAGGCATGCACCTCGGAAATCAATACATGAGAGTTGAATAATATTTGATTGTATTTCCTAAGGTCTGGTGTACACCATATGACACATACATACAATACAATTCAGTTACATATTAGTGAAATGACTGGTTATGGTGTTATGTACTACCATGTAGGGTTATATAGTCTGGTATTGTATAGCAGCAGGGGTATTGGCTTTCAGTAGTCTTCCAGGCTGGTGCATGAGGTCCACTATGTATCGCCAGGGCTGAGGGGGGGTCCCTTTGAAGAGGACCACCTCGTTCCAAGCCCGGTTGTATTCGCCCCTAACAAGGGTACAGCTCACTCCAATACGATCAGCCAGACACTGCAGGGGCAGAGCAGAGAAGAGAAAATGTGTGGGTAAAAAATAAGAGTGACAGACTGGAAACGCAAAGAAAGACATGGAGGGATGGAAAGATGGAATGAAGAAGAGAGAGAATGGCACACAAAGTAAAAGCAATGATGATGGTGGGTGCTAGTTAGGTCTACCATACCTTAAAGAGCATTGCCCTGTGGCAGTAGATCCCTTTACAGATCCTACCAATGGGAACAAGGTTAGAGCGCAGCTCAAACTTGAGCTCACTGACGTAGAGCTCCCACGGGAACTCGTGCAACTTCTCCATCTCCACTGCCCCACCCATGGCTTCGCTCACCAGCCTGACGACCAATCACATACATGGAATAGGCTGAGTGACGTTACACAAAGCAAATAACAAGGAATAACCAGGAAAGACTTCAAAACTGTGTTGCGTTTAATTAAGTTTCTGTTTTTAAAATCTTATAGTACATCCACCCTCAAGTCTGAAGGTTGTTTCAGTTTGTGCATCAGCTGTTTATCAAGTGAATGTTGTTTTATGTTGGTTGTTCAAATGTGTTTTTGGTGTCACCCACAGTAGCAAGAACTATAGCTTCTGCTCCAGGCGAGTCTGCAGTCAGTCTCAAACCCATAAGCCTTGCCAGAATAAGGTTGTGTTGTACTACCACACTTAGGGTCAAATTAACACAAGGCAAATGTGGTAAGTTTGTATATTCTACCAGCTGCTTTGGCAGGCAAGCGACCATCATTTGGAGGTCCTATTCTATTCTAAAAGCCTTGTTGGCAGTAAAATAGTGGAAGTGGCTGGTTAATTTTAGGATTTCCTGCTGCTTTGTATTCCTGATTACATCCATGCATGTTTGTTGTGTGTTGATTGTGCCAATCAGTCACCTGGCCAAGGCAGCAAACTGCTCACTTTCGTCATTCAGTGGGAGGATGGATTTGGTGGCCTCAGTAACTAGAAACTGGAATGAGGTGTCATACATCACTGTCCACGTCTTCTCTGTAGTGGACTCATGCTGCGCCTTACTAACATTTTCATGTTTGCCACCCTCCTTCCACTCTCTCACTCTCTTCCATTTACTGCACAGACAAATGAAATGAAATGAAGACAAATGAGAAAAAAAACTTGGTTGATGACTTATAAATGGGGTGATTTTCCAATATTGATGCTAGCTCCTACTTCAAATTCAATACTGATTGTGAAACAATTTTGTTACAAAATGTTACAAATTTGTTACAATTACAATACAAATTTTGTTACAAAATCCTACAGAATCCTGTTGAAGTTCAAAGTGAGCTCACACAAGTATGTACAGCTATACGAGGACATGCTGTTGATTTAGTCCATACATCGTAACCCCACCACACCAACCTGCAGTAATTATAAAACTAAACCTTACTGCTGATGTTCTCTTCCTCTTTAGGACTGTATGTACAACTATAGTTACACCTGTCTCAACCCCTCCCCACCCCACCGCACCCCCACACACACCTTGGTGTCCTGTTGCCTCCCTTGCTGCATACAGAGCTGCTGCGGGTGTCTACGTCTGTGGGGCTGTCCTGCCTCTCCCCTTGCGGTTCCGCTGGCACTCTGCAGGAAGACGGGAGTAAAATGATTCATATTTATCATTATGTAATAATGGCAGCTGACAACAACAAAAGTAGGAACCTCGCACACTAAACACACTAAAGCAGTGCGACAGTGGGCAGGCGGTAGAGTTGATAATATTCTGTCAACAGGGTTTTAAAGAGGCATCAGTTTGGGGTGGGGGTGTTTGGTCGGGAGATACTGGAAAGGAAGAGAAAGGAAAAGAAGGGTTAACCTCAGGTCAAGCCAAGCGTCTGACGAGACCACAGCCGGATTGCATAACAGACTCTATGAGAAGCCTGGGGTGTTGTATGTGTGTGTCCATATTGGAGGAGGTATGATGGGCACAGGGGAAATGGGGTGGAAGTGAGGTACCCTGAGGGCTTACTGCTCTCTTTGGCAAGTGAATTCATCAAAATGCTGAAAACTTGTGTGAGCATGAGCTCATGTGTGTGCACAGCCCTCTACACATATGTTGTGTATGCGCGTGTAGTGTGTGTGTGTGTGGTCTCTGTCAGTGTGAATGAGTATCGTGTGTGAGCATTTTTGTCAGTGCACACGTTTGCCTTTTTGGCTGCATCTGCATGTGTGTATGTGTGTGCACTTGCTTGTGCATGCATGCTTGCTGTGTGTGTGTGTGTGTGTGTGTGTGTATGCTCAGATGTCCACTAGTCTAATACAAAGACCCTTTTGCTGTGAGTGTCTCACCATCTTAAGAGGAATGGGATTGTTTACCCCGTGGGGCCTAGCTGACGGGGAACACTGAGGGCTAGAGGGGCAAAGAGAGGAGAGGAGAAAGGAGGAAAAGAGGGGCATTGGATTGGAGGAGAGAAGGGGAGTGTGATGGGAGTCCCACAACAATTTGTCACAACAATTTGTCAGTCCCAAAACTAACTTGCCAGAACAGGAGCTCCAAATAATAACTGATCACCTGCCAGTGTGGCTGGTAGAGAAGATAAACTTCCTCATCTCATCCCTTCTCCCTCCTCATCCTCATCCCTTGTGTTAATTTCCCAACCTGCCTGTAGTCCACGGGGCCCAGTTGGGTGTCATTTCAATGAAATGAATGGATGTGTAGTACTATAAGAATTCTGGCACAAACTGGCAGACACGTATCACCCACCAATCCTACACATTTTTTAAAATTCAAAATTCCAGCCTTTTTTTGTATTCATAATGAAAATATAATTTGAAGATTTAAGGGGAGTGTTCAATATGCTAACAATGAATGGGCCATAGCAATAATATTCTTGACAAATAGTAACAAATATCCCAATATGTGACATGACAGTGGATCTATAACTACATAAAATGTGTTTATTTTTCATACTTCCAGACTTTCCAGACCTGTGTAGGAACACTCTAGACTGAGTTGAGAATACCCATCAGCCATTGCAAATCTTCCTTATCACAATGTAAGCATTCTGAACCCTTTGAACTATGTATGAGTCATCAGTATACTGCAGGAAGCTTTTGTTTTTTACTGCATGTCTGCAGTAAATGTTTCAATAACCTGGGACCAAGTTACTTTTTCACTAAGATACTGTTGTAAAGCATTGTAAGATTTAGCATTTTTCTCCACTTCTTATAAAGTTGACTTTTTGAACGTATAAAATTTCTGTCGTTCTGCAATGTAAAACTCAAGCAGCTTTCCACACTTCCTGGGAAATTTGCCAGATACTTACAATAGGCAAGACATAATCAGTAATTGCACTTCAATCAAAAGGAATCTACTATCATTAATGAATGATCTTGTCTATTGTTGTGGTATTGGAATCGTACTGTGATGCTATGTTGACAATGATGATGGGCCGGCGCTGGTTGACTGGCTGCTCGGACAACTCCTCGAGAGTAGGAACCTTCTGACCTGTACGGACCTGAGAGAGGATGAGAGTCAGTGTCTTTGGTGTCGTTTAGAAGACAATTTGAAGATCTAACACTTGCTCATTTGTTATAACATACAAAAAAGTCAACACATCATCTGGATATTTCTAAACACATTCAGGAGACATCCTGTCATTACTCGAGATATACAGTATGTACCACTGTATTATGTTAACCGTCAAATTGTTAAAATGCTTTCTTGTTTGTTAAAAAAACAGAGGAGACAAAGATTTTCTGTTGTTGGGATCACATTGGAGAGCAAACCCAAAATATTATTGTATAGCATATATATATAAATAAAGGTTACATAATGAAATATATAAATACAATTATGAGAATGTCTTGTTCCCATGTTTTGAATCTTGAGTTTTGTTTACATTTCACAAAATGACACATGAAACATAAAGTATAATGCTACACACACAAACACACACACCTGTCCAGCATCGTAGAAGCCATCGGTGGTAATGTCGGTGGAGGACAAATGGCCTGTCAGGCTGTACTTGGCAGACAGGTTGGAGTCAAGCAGTCTGACCATGGCTAACTCACTGAACCGGCTCCTACGATTCACTGACTGGTTGATTTCCTGGAGCAATTCCAGGGCTCTGAGACACAAAGGGCATACAAGCACATACTAAGACATTAATGCTTATTATATACATACACATGCTGACAAACATGCACACAGACAAACACTATCGCTCAGGCCAGAAACACATAACGCTATCCTTTACCGCCATCTAGTGACTCTTTAGTAGATTACGCTGTTGTCTGCATAGGTTCTAATAATAATAAAAATAATGTAATATTTGTTTGATGATTTTGTTGAGCCGCACAGGAGGAATTGTCTTCATGCTCGCCCCATCCATAGGGAGGTTAGTGTGCAGGGTCAGCTACAAAATGGAGGGAGGGGAGCCTGAACGCAGGTCCTCTGGTTGAAGGACAGTCAAAATGGATTTGATTTTTACAGAACCTGTTGACGCACAATGGTCATGTGTAGTCAGCTGTAACAACATGTGTCATTGGTCTAGAAAATAACTTTTGTGCAGCCCAACTGTCAATGCCTGACTTTTCTAGATGATAATGTTTTCAATTATTTGAACTCTATTAATCCCAAGGCGGGAACAACTAGGGCATATTACATGATCAGTTTGATCGGTTATGTGTATCTGTTCTTAGCATCTGACATTAGTGTCTCACCCAAATTTGCACATCTCCATTGCAGTGGGCTCATCACTGGCACAGGCACTGACAGCCCAGCATGCATTGCGACGCACCTCCTTGTGTTTGGAGTGCAGCAAATTGACCAATGGGGGGAGGCCGCCTGAATTTCTTAGCTACACAGGACAGAGGATGAATGTCAAAGGGGATATGTAACACATAGGTATATATACACTGTAAACGTATTTCTGGACAATTTATAAGAAATCATGTAAGTAATTAACATTTGTTTAAAAATGTTTAGGATCTGTTGTAGTTGTGGCTTAGGAATTGAACAAGCAGCTAGTACAGGCCACATTTTCTATTGTCATTCGACACAAACACACATCCACACACTCAATCACTACACATACTCATACACATACACATTAACACACAGACTTATTTATGTGCATCCACTGATTTACTAAATTAAATTATTAATTTACACAGGATTAAAATATTGCAAAGCGTTCACACACACAGATGCACACAAACAGTTCGACTTACCTCTGTCCTAGCCTCTGCATTGCAGGCCAGCACTGCGAGGCATAGGGTGGCAGGGACCAGGGTGCGTGTGTCCATGGACTTCAGCGGCTCCACCAGGGCCTGCATGGCTCCATGTGACAGGATGCTGCATCGGATGACTTCCTGTTCGGCCATGTTGGCGAGGGTGGCAGCACTGTGGGCCACCATCATGGGAGAGCTGTCTTGGAGCTGCTGGACAAGGATCTCATGGCCTCCTGCCTCATACACAGCACTGGGAGACAACACAGATATGGATGGACAACTGGTATTATAATCATTTATTTTCAACTGTTATTTTATTTGTCTTAATATTCAAATTCAAATTTCAAGAATTTTCAAGGCCTGTGGTAACCCTGCAATTAATACCAGTACATCCCAGTTATCCTGTTCGGAATTTGCTTGAGACAGGAGGCTCAAGAAAATCACAGAAAGACACAGTGAGGCACAAAAAGCAACAGACTCAATGAACATCAAAGATAATTGATGAAGGCTGTATAGCTGGAATATGTCCACTGTGAATACAGAGTAAAGCTTATTCCTATTTTGAGAGTGCTGTCTATTGCTGTCTATTGTCTATTTTTTCATATGCATTCAGTGTACGGTGAGCACAACATGATGTTTAAATGCACTAACAAAAAGCAGAATAATATCTGACTCATCCCAAAGAATAACAGGATATTGGTGTGCATATAAATGCGCTCAGTGACAGAGGTGGGGGCACAAGGTCGGACAGGTTGTCAGGTTGCCTGTCACTCACAAGGCGTTGAGCTGGTTGCTGTGTGTGAGGTCAGAGAGGGCCTGGGCTGATGCCTCTCTCAGTGCCAAACTCTCACTGCTCAGCAACTGCACCACTGCACGGACACCGTCTGAAAAACACATAAAACCAACTCACACGCACACTTTGTTGCTGGTGTTGTTTGCTGTGGTGGTGGTGTGGGTGTAGGTGCTTGTGCGTGTGTATGTATGTGTGTGTGTGTGTATGTGTATGTCTGACCCAGGTCTCTGAAGCTGTCCTTGCTGGGTAGGTGGAGGCTCATGGTGGCCACAGCGTGGCAGGCAGCCACCTTCACGCTGTCACCCTCCGCAGACAGAAGCTCCACCAGAGCCCTCTCCACATCTTGCTCATGGAGTAGCTTACGGTTGTCAGCTACACCCACCCACGCATGTACAGGCACACACCCACAACAACATACAAAGAGAACACACACAGCTACATGAAGTATAATATATATACACCCTTGTGACATTAAAACTATTCCAAACTTATTATCGGAGGAAAGACTAAATTGTATGTCTTTCTCTCTCTGCTTACAGCTCTGAGCCACCCTGGCGATGCATTTGGCGGCGTTGGACTGGATCTCGGGTATGGTGGGGGTGAGGATGAACTGCATCAGCCTGGTCAGTCCTCCCCCCTGGTGGATCAGCTGGAGACTTTCACTGTCACCCAAACAATTAGCCACCACCTGTAAGGCCTCAACGTGGAGGTCATTGAGTTCCTGTCAGAGAGAGAGAGAGAGAGAGAGCGCGAGAGACAAGGTAGAGGAAGTAGACATTGGATGGGTAAGAAAAAAACACTGAGAGAAATACTTTTAATAGTACAAACAGGGTGAGGAGAAGGACGATTCCCAAGGAGGCAAAATACTAGAAAAGTTAGTGAAAGGGAACCACTTCTAATGCAAAAAGAAAATTATACATTCCACCTAATAGTCACAAAGATGAAAATGGATAGATATGGAGTGAAACAGTAAATAAGGCAATATAATACAAGCACACTTTAAGCAATGTATTACTAGAGGATACACTCTTCCTCAGGCAGCCGTTGCTTTAGGAGTGGTTCTCCTCTCCTGAATCATGTTTATTGACATCAGCAGACCAGGACAAAGATATACATGTGCATATTAACACACAGAGCACATACTCCCTCACACGCTCCCTCCCACACCTACCTTGTTGTTGAGAAAGTCCATGAGCTTCTCAAAGCCATGCTCGTCCCTGAAGGTAGTGCGTGTGTCTTTTTCAGTGGTGAGATTCTCCAGGGTCTTTAAAGCCAACTGCTGGATGATGGGGAAGTCTGACTTCAACCGTTCCAGCAGTGGAGGTATCCCACCCAGCTCATGTACCGCCTGGCGACTGTGGTAATCCTTCACACAAAAACATGGAGTACAGATAAAATGTTTTGCATGTAATGAGACATCTAGAACAAACTGACGGATACACTTAAAACGTGATTGCTTTGAATTAAATCTCACCCATCGTCTTTCTCTTACAAAACACACAAACAGTTACACATTTTAGTGGATTTTGAAATATTGACCAATGCACAGCAAGTAGCAGTTTTTTGATCTATTGAGGGAAATGTAAAATAAATCTAAAATTCAATGAGGAAGCACTAGAAACTATTGGGGACTTGATGATTTCAGTGGCATAACCCCCTCTAGACTGATGGCTTTGATCTACCTGAACCAGGTTGAAGATGGTCTCCAGTGTGTTCTTCTGGACGTCTGGGTCTGGGCTGGACAGGAGCTGGATTAGAGGTAGCAGCCCCTCATTGTCAAAGATCTGGACCTTACCGACAAAATCCACTGACAGAGAGGCCAGGCACAGAGTGGCAAACTCATGGACTACTGTATCCTCTTGTTTAGGGGAGAATATATGAAAATATATAGTCATGTAAGGATGAAACACACACAATACAGAACACATGTACACATAGACATCATTATTGCATGGTAGATGATATTTAAACATGCATGTTAAAGGAAAAAAGAACGGCACATTTAATTTGCTTTGTTGCATTACAAGTGATACTTAGTAATCCATAGATCTAACAGTCAAAGTTGTGACTTACCTTCAAGTGACAGTTTGTCAATGATTGATGGAATGACATCTACCTTCTTCAAAACATTCTTTACATCACCTTTCAATGAAAACAGAGACAAAGGTAAGTGAAAGTAGCACATCTGGCCAGTTAACCAGTCAGTAATCCAGTGAGACAACCAATCAGCCAGCCACTGAATCTGTTAAATAGGTATCCACAGGTGATATTGGTATCCACCATGGCCAGGATTATGAAAGCATCTAACCAACTCATTCAGACAGCCTGACATTCATGCAATTCACAAGTTGGCCAATCAGTCAATCAGTGAGCTTCTGATGGTGACAGGGTTTTTCTTGGTTTTGGCCATAACAACAAAGGTCAAGAAGGTGTCGACCTAACCAAACAGCCAGGCAACAAAACAGTAAGCTGGACAGCCAGTCAATGAGTCATTCAAACAGTTTGTCAGGCTATTAGTCAGACAGTTAGTAAGTCATACAGTGAGCCAGGAAATCAGTCAGCCAGCCAACAATTCAGTAGATCAGTCTGTGTTACCATGGTGACATTTGTTGTCTCACACACCATTGGTGGCCATGATGCCCAGGGCCATGAAGGCGTTGCGTCTGACCAGCTTGTCATTGTGAGAGATGAGCTGACAGAGAGGCTCCAGTGCCCCAAGCCCGAGGAGAGCCACCTTGCTCTCATCTCCTAACACCAGGGGGAGACAGTGAGCAGGGAATTTAGGCATGGCTCAGGACAAGCAGTGTGCTTGATGTGCATGTTTATGGCCTGAAGGGAGTGTCTGTACATGTGTGCTTTTCTGTAATGAGCCTAGACAGATATTGCATAGCAGAAGAGAACAGTATTTCAGATATAATCAGTGGAGTAGTCTAATTAATTAACATTCTAATGTGATTGGATATAGGAGAAAGCAGCAGCGGGGGATTTAAAGAGAGAAGGAGGTTGCATCCTATGTATTAACATAAATTATTAAATGGGGTTTAATTTCGAAATGAGATAGTGTTCATTTTCAGTGTGCCAGCTACTCTGGCAACATATTAGATGTATAATGGGTTGTATTTTTGAAATATCTAGCAATGAATTTAATGTAACAATATTTTACTAAATGGATAGGCAGCATTTTGGAATGACACACTTCAAATATTTAGTACGTGGTAAAAGGGAGGGGAACATTTAAGTGCCCTCCAACTTTTGCTAAATATGAGTTAATCAATAACTGGAAGAAAGTAATACAATAAGGGTCCCTAACTCTGAACTCAGTGTGTTCAAGTGGTGCCCCTCTCTGAACACAACCACATAAAGACACAATATAGAATTCTTTAGCTATTTAGATTCTGTTCATCTATGTCTTTGAGGACTTTGACTTAAAGATGGAAAATAAGGTGAAAACAAGGAAATGGAGTGAGAGAGGTGGTCGGTCACAAGTAGACACACACTGCTTTTCAGCAGCAGGCTTTCACCACAAATGACAAGCAGAAAATATATGTACGGGGTAGTGGTACCTTTCTCTGCAAATTTATAGATTGCTTCACAGGCTTTGACTAAGACGTCCTCCTCTGGGGAGCTCAGCAGCAGCACTGCTGTGGCTGGCTTTTTGCTCTCAATAGGCAATGGGTCAAACTGTGGGGGGACAAAGTTGTGAATCATCTCTGTCTGTCTCTGGCATTTATGTTTTCAGGCTATCACCATTTGTTCATGTGGATTGAGAAGTTTATCTTTCAAGAACATGTAAATTATCATCAAGGTCTATGCTGAGATCAAATGGTAAAGATGACCACTTATTACATCAGTCTCTTACTGTATCTTTGCATGGAGTTTCAGTCTCTTTCTTCACTTTCTTTCCCATTCTGTAATGAAAAACGGAATTTTAGCTAGACGATTCTTAAGAGTATTTGCCCAGGGCAAGCTGATCTGGTCAACTAATCTATGAACTGCAATCACAAACAGTGCTTAACTATAAAGCTAACCTGAGACAGCTCACGTTAATATTTGGCCGGCTAGTTAGTTTGGCTAGGCTAGCAATGGATTTTTACATTGTTTGCAAATGACGCTTAGAAACCAAATAAAGAAGCGTGCATATCACTATTTGAAAAAATCGCAGTGTCTTACCTATTCTTCCACACTAAGGGGCCAGTTTAGGGTTTTTAATTAGCCTGCCAACCAGCCAGCGAAACCAGACTGCAACGTTAGTGTTTTGGAAAAGGAGGTTGACATTACGTTGCTAGGCAACAGGTGCCACGTTGGGCTACATGACGAGGGGTGAACATTTATTTATTTTAATCTGTTATAACATGATAAATAAGCCAGGTTAGTGATAAAATACATGGATATGCCAACGTCTAATTTGTGGGTTGGTAATTTAGATATTATACAGCGGAAATATTTGGCTGACAGACATGTTTTGCATACACTGCAGGCTTTGTTACTGCGCAAAGTTTACACAGTTAACAATGCTGCCAACATAATTTGGCAAGACTGACATTGTAGTTATAGACTTAGTCAGGACCTGGAACAAACTCAGTGGAACAGATTGTATGGCATACATTACCTTCCTGTTATGTATGTTTTAATTATTGATCGACCAAGAAGTAAATATCTAACGTGTGTAGTAACAGTTAGATGTGCTATGAAGATGAATAGAGGAAAAGTTTAATCAAAGTGCAATTATTGTGTGTGTGTGTGTGTGTGTGTGTGTGTGTGTGTGTGTGTGTGTGTGTGTGTGTGTGTTCCCGCCTGTGTGCCTGCCTGTGAAGTTCCTGTGCAGGCAATGGGAACTGTATTGAGCGAATTGTGCTGCTGTGGTCCATCCCTCAACCCCAGCTTGGCATGAGGAGAGTGAGTCATAAAACAAATGAGTTCCACATCAGCATCAGCACACTGAAGTTTCCTCCTCACAGAGACGCACTGACACAGCAGTGTGCCAGTGGAAACAGCACACTCTGCACCAAAAAACCCGAATGACCTCTAAAGACATTACCTCTAGTGGTGTGGGACACTGTCACTCGGCTATCCCACGCCTGCCTGCCTGCGAGCCTCAGATTAATCTCAAATAAAGCAAGCCAAGGATGGGGGATGGGGGATGTTCAGGTTGTGCTGCTAATGCATTATTATTATTATTATAGCGGCTACAAAATGGGCAAAAGCTCAAACACGCTCGCTCGCTCGCTCCCTCTCTCTCTCTCTCTCACACACACACACACACACACACACACACACACACACACACACACACACACACACACACACACACACACACACACACACACACACACACACACAAAGGAAATTGCCGCCCCATTCAAGACAATTTCATTGTCAATGAAAAAATAACACATTTGCTACACTATCTACATTTGTAAATACAGTAGGCCACTGTAGGCTATTGAAAACGAGGGTAGCTGGCGGAGGGAGGGGGCTGCAGCGAATCAGAGCAGGAGACACCGCAGAGCACAGGCTGTCACCTCCCCTCCATCGAGCTGTCAGTTGACAGCCAGCACACACCGAAGCAGCAGTCCCCATGCTGCAGATAGAATAGACCAACCGTAGATGTTACATCTAAATATCTGCTCCTAGGAATTGTAATACAGACCGGGCAAATGAGCATGACAGGCTACCTCACTGACATCTCTTCGGACTGACCACAAACGCGTAGGAGGAAGACTGAACCACTTGCTAGCTGTAGCTGCTAGTAATTAGCCTAGCTAGCTAGAAGGCAAATTGTATCTGGCTGGTGAGCGGAGCCGGTGCAGTCAGTTAGCTAGCTGGCTAGCTTGCTCGCTAGCGAAGGTCGGGGGGACTATCTGGTAGTCAAGAACCCAACGTTACCTAGCTACCGTTAACGTTAGCTAGTTAGCTATTCGGCAGCGTTACAATGTCGTTTGAATAATTTATTTTAAGGTTGTATTATATCTTGGATTACATTTTACACGGTGCTTCATTTCGTTTTTTCCGTTTTATACTTTTTTATTTTACCAAAAAACATCGTTGGTGTTAGCTAGCCGGCTGGCTACCTGGCTATGCTAACGTCAGCTCAGTGAGACCTCACCTCGCAGGGGTGCGGAGAGCGCCTCACGAGTCAAGGAAGGAAGAGGTGACTTATGATGTGGGCTGGGGGAAGTGGCGGTCTGTTAAGCGAACGCAAGCAGCGGTATTAGCTGGAGCACAGCATATTTTTTCACATAAGTCCTTGTCAGGGCAGGGCCACGACGCCAGTCAAACTGTGAGGAACGTTGGACTAAGAAAAGAATTGGAGCACTTTGAATTGCTAGCTGGCTAAATGAATAGTATCGGTAGTCATTGAGACGTGAGCTGGTGGCCACTGCCAGCTTCAAGACAAGGCGCACTGTCAAGATTATCGCACAGACAGCAATAGCCAGCCAATTTACTATTCCTTAAAGATGGCTTCGGCGAGCAGCATTGCCGCATCTATTGCGAGCAAAACGAAGACCAAGAAGAAACACTTCGTTGCTCAGAAAGTGAAGCTCTTCCGTGCCAGCGACCCTCTGCTCAGTGTGCTTATGTGGGGAGTCAACCATTCGGTGAGTCAGTCCATCAAAAATCTATGATCCAAACCAGTTTTTCCCCGTCGACCCTTAAATGTACAATACTAAGACTTGCTGTCATCTATTAGTCTGTGTGTGAGTGCGGTTGATAGACAAATCTGAGATGACAGCTGTCCAGCGATTGTAGTACTGTCAATGCAAATGTGTGGCTGGCTCCAAATTTGCTCGGGGCTCTTAAAGCATATCATCAGTTATGTTTGCTTTAGTAAGCTTTGTGCAGTTGCAATTTGCTTGCCTTACTGTTTGATGAATTTGATGTAGGTGTGTGTGTGTGTGTGTGCGTGCGTGTGTCTGTGTGTGTCTGTGTGTGTCTGTGTGTGTGTCAGTAGCTAACCCTTCTTTGGCTTCCTGTTGTGCACATGTAGGATAAGCTCTTAGGGCTCTGTGTCATGAGAGAGCAGATCTTCCCATGCAAGAGAGCTTATCTCCGCTCTCTTTCTGTTCCTCGCTGAATACTCACACAGGGCCTATATTCATATGAGAGAGAGACAGCATGTTTAGCACGCAGAAAACACCCAAATATTTCTCACTTGCACCAAAGGGCCTTGTCAGTAACACTCTAATCTAGATTTTGCTTAAAAATATGACATTAAATAGCTAAACACATCCTGGTTAATCAGCTGTTTTTCTCAATTCTTTGAATATGTGCAATTGGAATAGTATTGTATAGTATACTCCATCCTTAGCTCCGCTTGTGGGTCTCTGAAAAACATGACAGGATTATTACAGAAGAGACAGTTTGTTTACAGGAGGTTTTTATCTGGTATGTTAGATTGAAGAGAACAGCTTCCCAAATGTAAACGAAGAGTTGAGCTTTTACAGTGAGGAGCACTCACTTATTGTTTCAGTTCATAAATTTCAGTTTATATGACTGAAATTATTACCATAAGCTAGCCAACCGAATAAACGAGATGATAGGATAGTTTATATAAAAGAGAGAAAAATAATCTTGGCCCTTTAATGCAAGCTACTACTCTGTCTCTTGCTGTCTATCCATGTCTGTCTGTGGTTGTCCTGCTTGGTTTTCCGCATGTACGCAGAAATCACCCATCCGAACAAATTATTTTCTCCGATTCAGAGACCTGCACCAGATCACACATTACCATTATTTCTCAGTGGGATATATTTAAGCGTGATGATATGGTAACATATTACACTGAAGTAGGCTGGTTTCAAAGTAAAAGTTCTATGATGGCATCAGTGTCAACAGCACCTTATTTAGCTCCAATGTGTCTGGGCCACCTGGACGAATCCTTTGCTGGTGACAATATCGAATGGGTGCATATCCAGGAAACACAGGTTCACGCAGTCATCCACGAACTTGGATTTAACTTCAAGTGGTACTCTTTTGCTGTCTTGATGGACGTAGGAGGTTACGGTGTTTGTCTGACTTGGCTGGCTTTAGCTTTGAGGTACTAGTTTTGTGGCTATCATATACATATACTACCGTCCACACAAGCGTTTTAGTGTCAGAAATGATCTCCGTCTATACTAACACGCCTGAAAACGCATATCACGTGGCCGTTCACCTACACTGGGCATGCGCGTGTAAACAGGAAGCAGATTGTCTGCTGTTGCTTAGTTGCAGAAAATACCGTTACAAAGAACAGCAGTGGCGAAAAGTAAGAGCACAGATTTGATGAGATTTGAGATTTTCTTTGTTTAGACGGCAACATATTACAGCAGTACCAGGAGCACTATCCATTGCTGATAAGACCCAATCAGGAAGCGAACGTGGGTGTCTGCGCCATCGTTTCCATGGTTTCCGCCCTCCACACTAAAACGCAACCCCAGAGTTTTAAAACTAAAATGGGGTCAGCATCGTTTTAAAAAGTCTTCCTTTTAGGGGTTCCAAAACACCGGAGTAATGTGGACGCCTGCGTAAACGTAGCAAAAGTTATGCGAAGCGTATTAGTGTGGATGAGGCCTTAGCCAATGAACCAAAAATGCCCCACCGTGGTAAGAATATACAATAGATTTTTGACTAGTTCCATATTTGGGTATGAGTGGCATACAAATATTGATTAGGTATTAAGTTTATTGATCAGAGAGAAAAATATTTGGATATCTCCTTGATGATGCAGTTATGCTATCCATTTAGACAGTGACATTTGACCTTAGGCCTAATGTCAAGGGTGATGGTTTAGTGAGGATTATGCTGATCCTAGATAGCCTGATGTGCCTGAAGCCAAGGCCACTTAAGATCCAAAGCTGTCATTCTCTATGTGAGCCGTAGTCTCGGTGCAGATTGGCCTCAGTCACCCGGCTGTGTAAGCCTAAAGGGGAAATAAGAAGTTGCACAAGAGCCTTTCCTCCAGGCAACTATGAAGTACTCACTCACTGAACATTTTACATATCACTTGAAATGCCCGAGAAGGATGAAGGATAATCCATTGTCTCCTCACTTGTTTAGCATATGTCGTTACCAGATATGACATCCATACAGCCATATCAGGTAAATTGTCATCCAAGCAAGCATGCAAAATCCCCCCCTATTATAGTATAGTGAATCCAAATGTGTTTAAATTTCTCTTTCAAAGTTGACTGGATTGGCATTTTTCAATTCAGCTGTGTTTGTGTCCATGTTATCCAGTGGATTGAATCCAGGCTAATACCATAAACCTTCACTGTCTCCCCCCAAGTGTCTAAGACAGAACTCAGTGGGCTAATGTGGCCCTGAGTCTCGGCCATAAAAACCTACACAAGTTTGTCTAGGCTACATGTTCAAACTTTTCTCTTGGATTGCATAACACAGAGTGGGGTGGCCGCCAGCACATTTCCTTCTTATGCCTCAAGCTACCTTGCCTGCTGCTTTTCTCATCACGGTTGATAAAGTGCTCCTTTTGACTTTCAATGCCAAACCAATAGATTAAGCCATTGAATCACCGTCATAGTGTGAGAAGGCCACAATCTGGAAGTGTTGATGTAGGGTTACTTTCAGAGTGTGGAGAAAGCTGGTCTCTTGCCCCAGATTGGAGTAGGGGTCACTTGGAATGCCTGCTAATGACGGAACACTGCAATGGAATGGAGAGGGGGAGGTCTGAGAATGCAGCCAGACTGCCAACACACAAACACATGCACACACGCTAAACTGAACTCCCCCTTATCTCCACTGGAGCCTATCAATCAAACCCATCCACTTTTGCTCTTCTTGGAAACCAGCCTTATTACTGTGTTCTTGCTGCTAGAGCATGATGGGGAAACCAGTGACACCATCAAGGAGGGAAACTGGTCAGGTAGACTAGAAGTGAAGAAAGATCTTATCTAGAATGATCAAAGAATACCATTAAATAAATAAAAAATTCACAGGGTAGTCTTATGGCCAAGGGCAGTCCTACCAGTACTGTGGTTGGAGAAGTTATCTCACTAGTTACCTCACATTCCTCTGTGCAGTGGTTAAGAATCTATTGGGTTATGTGTGTTGAATTGGTCTAGTGTGGTAAAAGTTGTCTTGACAGGTAACTACATTTTATTTGAATCCTAATAAGTAAAATTTTACATGAATCATTCAGAATGTTAAATAGGTTGCCAGTCTGTAGGTTTTAGAGGTATGGATTAAGACCTATGGGTAAAAGAAAGTTGTAAATATTGAAGCTTAGTGTGTGTAAAAGCAAAACAAACTGGAGACTACAAAGTCAGTCTCCCATTCATTATCAAAAGATGAAAGAGGTTGTAAGTCTACATGACATTACAAATAGGTCTTGTCTCTCTGTTCTATTTTTGGGCGAGACTCTGTTGGGTTCACAAATCTTAATTGACTTCTTTCAAATCAGAAAAATGGCAAGAATCCTATAAATGAGTGTTTTCCCCCCTTTATTCTATGTGAAACTGGCCTTCTGCCTCACACTCAATAGCAGTCTGAGCGGAATCGCCATTCTCCCGCACTTAACACCCTGAGGACAGAGGCCTGCTGGTCATCAGTATGGCATCACAGATCAGAGTCTTCACTCTCTTGATTCTAACATGGGGAGAGAACAAATGCAAATATTGACTGAGCTGCCCTGCTAAGCTTGTGTTAAAACCTGGCATTCCCCATCAATGTAGTTTAGAAAAAAACAAATGCTGTCAATTATTGAAAACCTCGTGGACTATAATTCATTGCACTTATGACACAATACATGATGTTAAATGAACTGAATAGAGGGCCAAAGTTTGAAACATACCCTATGGTCAAACAGTTGGTGCTCCATTGAGGCTCTGTTTTTGTGCTGACACAAATTGAACAGAAGCCCTTTTGTAATTATCTATATATATATATATATATATATAGTAGTCAGCCAATGTTGCAGTAGCAAGCAGGCCAATGCTATCCTCATTCGTCTGTAGTTAAAATAGAGAATTTAGTGCCTGAACAAAGATAAGATCCTGAGCTTGCAAAATGAAATGTCAAAATCCAGTCAAAAAATAGCATACTTAGATATTTACACACACACAAAACTGTTAAAACAACACCAAGTCCATTATTATTTGAATAGACTGGATAGATAGATTAAAAAATAACAACCACCACCACCACTAAAGTAAACTGCCAACCTGTGGGAAAGATTGGAATAATGTGTGAATTCTTAATTCACTAGTATTGTACTGAATGTGAAGCACCAACTTGTGAGGCATCATCACGCTCCCTCTATGAATACCCTGAGGATATAGACATGCTGTACGTGCTGAAATAGAACCAGCAACCCAGTGGGACTGGTGCCATACTCTTTATACTGACGCCAAGCACCGTCTGAAACCTACAGGGGACTGCCTTCCTTGGGAAGACGGAGAGTTCAGAAAGATCTGTAAAATCACAGTGATTGTCGATTGTTTCCCCTACATCCAGTCAGCCACAGAGAGCCCTCTGCAGTTGGAGATGTATTGAAACAACAAAGACATGCTCCAGCCTTATTGACCCTAGTAAATAATTAGATATAACTCTAAATATTGTAATATTTAGAGTTTGTGTAGAGTTTGCCCTAAGGGTAAAATGTGTCTGTCCTAATCAATTTGAGTCAGCCTAAATATATCCTACTTGCTCACGTGCAATGTTGAACTGAAATGGGTAAACCTAGGCTAGGGGTGCTTGAACTTTGTCATCCTGGACCCAATTGAGAAATGTAGTCTTGGCTGCAATCCAGGGTTTTTAAATCATTACTACTCTTGTCATGTGTGGACCCAAAAGAAAAAAGCTGTATTGGCATATTTTGGACCCCTACCTACATTTTAAAAACAACGCTTGTGTGGGCTTTAAAGGATCAATAGTTCATGACACCTGCAAAAGGTTTGTGTGAAAAATTGTGTGGCCTTTGTTAGTGTTATCGTGTTCCCCACAATATCACTAACTGACTGTTTGATATAAAGGAGATTTTTATTATGCTGTAAAAACACAGTAAAAGGTAAATAAAATTAATTAAAGCACATTAAAAAGACAATGAAACACTAAACACCAGGGTTTTCCCTATTTTCTTCGTAGCTGGGAATTTGGTTTTGGATTTGGTTTGATGTCTGTCCTGATTTTGGTTCTTTTGTGGGATGTAGAGCTAACATATAGGTGTAACCTATATAGGTTTGACTATTTGCAATTTTGCAATTTAGTAATAATAATAATAATAATACATTTATTTTATATAGTACCTAAAGACGCTTAGCATTTCAGTTGTATAAGGACCAAGTGTTTTTTTTACTGTGGTGGTTGACCACAGTATATGAAACATTGCCAAGCACCTTGTTGCAGGAATATTGTTGCCACGATGGGAAATGGATCGAAATCTAACTTAACTGCCTTTCCGTGAGTGTGTTAAAATGGGATGTAGGGTCCCTGGGGTGTTTGAGTGCACTGCAAATAAAACCATGTCAGAATAGGTTCCTAAATTTGGTTGGGTTTTTGAGTAGAATTGTCACTGGCTGGAGTGCTGTGTCACAGCAGCTTAAAGCACCTTCCACGTACTCATAACTGTGAGTCCAGCTATTGACCTGTTTGTCACCCCCTCTCTTGCTCTTGTCCTTCTGGTCATTTTCTTCTTTATACATCAATTAAACCAGAATATACATAAAAAATTAAGTAAATAATTTTGTTGAGTTGATGTTCTTCAGGGCTTCCAATCATCACACGCCAAGAGTCAGGAAAGTTGTTTGTAAAAATATATTCTACTCTGCCAGCTAAGGGGACCTTAAAAACACAGCGCAACCTCCAAATTCCCTCAGTGAAAATGGCCATAAATTTCATGCAGAATGTGGGAGGATGGACTCGAGAGTAAACTGAAAAGAATGGGTCAGTAGCAAGCAATGGTTTAATGTAGGAAATTATAAAAACAATGTATTTCATTATTTTTCTTAGTTGACATCACTCCTAGAAGACCTAGTATACACAACCCACAACCTTTACTTCAGGATACATTTTATACACTTCTCTCCATCTTAATTCAGTTTTCTTTCTTTGTTCCTGCCTGATTTTTGTTGTTGTTCCTTAGTATCTCTCCTTTCTCTCGCTCCCCCTCCAAACTCTCCCCATCCCACAGATTTACTCTTTATTTCAATCATAGCCCCCTTTTTGTGTGATCCCCTCTTCTCTTTCTCTGACTCACTTTTCATTCTCTCTTCCTTCTCTCTTATTTCTTGCTTTGTCCTGCCTGTCTCTCTGTCTTTCTCTCTGACTCAGAGTAGCTGTGTCTGGGTCTCTGGATTACCTAAGAGGGGGATTCTATAAATATCTGCAGGAGCGACCTACAGCTAATATGTGTGATGAATATGGGTGAGGAGAACAGAAAAGATGGGATCTCACAAAAGACCTGGCATCCCAAGGAAATAAGAGATAGAGGCAGTGCAGGCTTGTGTGTTTTTTTTTTTTTTTTGCCTCTGTGTGTTTGTCCAGCACCACAGAGCCATTACAACATGGCACTCTCCTTCAGCAAATGTGATGTGACATGTAGTCGAGCAGCTTGGTGCAGTCAGCAGGACAGGTCATATACCATAAGCCTGTTTGTTGCTCAGTCAGTCTAAACCTGTATATCCTTTAATAGCTGGCCTTTCATAGCACTGACTCCATACCAGACGTGGGTGTGTGATTGTGTGCGTGCCTACCTGTCAGTTTGTTTGTTTGTGTGTGTGTGTGCTATGATATGTATGATTTCTGTGTTTCTGCTATAGAGTCTCTGCCAGATACTCCTCAGTCATTCAGTGTTTCAACACCAGGACAGTCACATGTTTATAGACGCTCCATAGAAGGGCCATACCTTACTCTATAGGAGACACTGACATTGAGACAGAGCATAGTTGGCCATAGTAGCTTGTGTATGTGTTTGTGAGTGAAATAGACTGAAATTAACTGGTCGTGGCTGATGTGAATCAAGTGTCATACAGTAGGTCCCATGATTCAAGGGGAGACTACATAAGCTGTTAATTGTACTGCAGGTGTGACTCAAGTTGTTGGTTGCTCTGCTACTCCAAGGCACTCTCTCACACAAACACATTGATGTCCAGGCCTATACCAGGGCTCGACAATAAGGATGGCCCGGGCACAGTATGAGAGAGGTTCGAGACAGTTGATTGATCTGTCACTTGCCATATCGGGCCAGTGCTGTTTCGTCGTTGCAGCATTGTCATTGGTTGCACGTTGATACGTCTTTGAACATTTTTGAAGCTTGTCAATAGATTCCTGGAGATTTTATATTCAGGGAAAGTTTGTAGGCAGTAGTAGGTGCATCCGGTTCCAGTTTGTAGGTGTTTTTAACACCTAACATAACGTATGGAGTATATTGGAAGGTGCTCTGAAGGTGTGCCGGCCGAGAGAGATGAGCTGGAAAGCGGCAGTCAAGCTCACAAATAGCTAATTTTTACTTTTGCAGCAGGGCTAGTCAAAATGTTGCTGGGGCAAATGAAAGTCCACGTTCACTTTTTTTTCCCCCAACTGACCCAGTCGGGCCAAATCCTTGTTGAGCCCTGTCTATACATCACCACTGCTCCACCACCATCATCAGTGTGTTCTCATTATAGCTGACCTCTGCATGCTGTGAGTGTGTTTGAGCAGAGGGAGTAATGAGGGAGTTGAGTGAAATAAGAGATGGAGAGAGTTGAGCCGGCTAATTTAACAGAGCTTTTTCTTTTTTAATAAGACACACCACTGCAGGCTGGGCTGCTCCTGCCCCTGAAACTGTCAAGGCTGTTCCACAGTATTAGCTTATCACTCTGATAGTCTGCCTTAAAATGTGAGGTCTCATGGCGATGATGTGTGATGTCAGGTAGTGTATGTTGAACACTTGTTGCGAGGAACTCAAACCAAGTATGTTACACTGTTAACATTTTCTCATCTTTTACACAGACGGGCAGTATGGCCTGACATTTGTATCACAATATAATTTGAAACATGGACAATAACTGTTTACATCTTATGAAGGTATGAAAGACTCTGGTATGGCAACTTCGAGGGCTTTGATCAATTCTTTAAATTATAGTTAAAAATAAAAGTTTAAGCATGTATAATATCCTTCCACTACTTTTTTTCTTATGAGGACAACCTTTGGGACAAACGATGTCTCATGACAGAGCAATAGTTTGTCCTCCCACCCTGCTCAGCAATCCATTTGTGCTTTTTCTGTGGAACGCATTATATTGCTGTTCCTCATATTCAGAAAGGTGTTTGGACTTGAGGCGACGAAAATGATTAGTTGTATTATTATTATTATTATTATTATTATTGTATGTATTGGCCAGGGTTGGGTTTCTGCCAAAGTGGCAGAAAGTGGCAGAAACTAGCAATTCCGGAAATATTGAAAATGTTGCAGCCACTGGCTCAGCAATTGAAGTAAATTTATAGTAAGATTGTGGGATGCTTCTTAAGGATTGCTAGTTGAGAATTTATTAGGGTTTCAAGAACAGAGAAATTGGCAGAAACAACTGATTTGAAAAACACAATCAAGTTTATTTAGTTGATATTCATACAGCCAGGGTTGGCAGTTTCTGCCGCTTGCCTTTTCCTTGCCAAAAGTTGAAATGCTTAAATGGCAGTTGAGTCTATAAATTAATGCAGCAGTATAAACTCAGTTTTGATGTTATGATGCTGTATGAATATCAACTAAATAAACTTGTGTTTTTCAAATCAGTTGTTTCTGCCAATTTCTCTGTTCTTGAAACCCTAATAAATTCTCAACTAGCAATCCTTAAGAAGCATCCCACAATCTTATTATAAATTTAGGTTGCTGGTTCAATTGCTGAGCCAGTGGCTGCACCATTTTCAATATTTCCTGAATTGCTAGTTTCTGCCGGCAGAAAGTGTTTTCTGCCACTCTCTGCCTGCCGTGCGGCAGAAATAGGATACAGCATAACATAACATCATAAAATCAAAACTGAGTTTATACTGCTGCATTAATTTATAGACTCAACTGCCATTTAAGCATGTCACCTTTTGGCAAGGAAATGAAGGAACCCAGTATAGTCAGTCAATCACTAATCCCTTGTGATTAGGTGCACTACAATGTTGAATTCAATAGTCCACGTCTGTATGTCCTCTGAGCATCCTGTAACAGAGAACCAACTTTGCAGAACAGCCAATGAAATAAGTAAGTAACTGCCAATTTTGAGTGAAATACATGGTCTACAGGACTATTTCTGCCATTTCTGCCAAAATGATGGCTGAAACATATTTCTGCCCTGCCGGCAGAAACCGGCAAGCGGCAGAAACTGCCAACCCTGGTATTGGCAATGACAGTCCTGTGAGATGTTTTGCAGATGATAGTTTTCTGCCCTTGGTTTGACCTTTTAAATCCAAATTATGTCCATATAATGGAAGCTGCATTCATCTTTTTCACCAATTGATCTGCTGTGCTTTAGCTCACCAATTCTCCTCTTACGTTTCTAAACAAAACAATGAAAGCATGGGCTGTCCACATAATTCTCTGGTACAGGGCAATCACAACAAATCTTGTGACAATGACCTTATACAACATTTAGGGTTACAGTTCAAGTGAAATTATGAAGGTTCAATGGTAGACATGTTCGAGTAAAAATCCATGCTGTACAGCAAATTTATACCGGTGTACCTTTTGTGCCATTAATACTGCCTACTTCTAGCCAAGCCTTCATTCTGTGTCAACCTAATTTGTCAAGATTTATAGCCAGGGTGGGAAATAATCACCTAGCAGGAGCAAGGTGGTTATTTAATTGGACTAACTTTTTATGTGGGTGGTAAGTTAGTGCACTCTATCAGCCGCTTTGATAGGTGACTCTCCATTGTTCAGAGGTCCTATATTTGTCCAGTAAAATCGTGGAGGTGGCTGCTGAATTTTGGAATACTTCTGACACTGGTGGGTGGATGAAAGTTTGTTTCCTGAAAGTGACTGTATCCATTGTCATGTAGGTGGTTGGCCAGTGGGTAACAAGTGGATGTTGAGCTTGTAAATTAGGGCTCTCACTCAATTTTGTTTCTTAAATACTATACTTGAGCGATATCTTGCAGAATTTCTGCCACCAATGGGAAAGCCACCATTGCTCCTTTCTCCTTCAAATTGACTTTGAATATAGAAACCATTATGTGGTTTTTCAGTTTGTTTTTTCTTCAGGTTTTCAGGTTTATTGGACATAAAGTTCCTGTTCACTTCTAATTGAAGACTACTGTTTTCCTTCTTTTTCCCCTGTCACTTTGTGTTCTGCAATGAAATCCTGAAACACCCAATTACCATTCTTCTATTGTGCCTCATAGAAAAGCCTCATAAGAGTTACATTAACAGTTGATAAGCATGCTTGTAAGGTTAGCTATGTTTTTCTTTGTATAGAGATTGTTCAGTTTACACCCTGCAATGAATTTGTCTGGGCTTTATAGTCATAATAAGTAAGTAATAGCCCTGTTAAGTAGCCAGTGAAAGGTCAAGTCCAGACTTAATCACAGTCTACTGCAGTTGTGACCTTTAAAGCTCACTATCTGCCAGTGAAATGGTAAATCTCTATACAATTCATAGAGATATTCATAGAGATATATCTATATATGGTCCAGTGAATATCATCTGTTACTCAAAGGCATGTATGACCTATTTGAGTTGTGGTCATAGAGTACACCAGACCTGCACGTTTCTGTTGTAGTTTCTAATGTAGACTCACGGTACGTTCACACAGCGAGCAACACGATCAACAAGTCAACAACAAGTCCATTTCCAATAGAGCTGAGCGACCAGTGAAATTAAAGTCATCGGCCATCATCAGCCAATCAGATTTGCTTCCTTGTTTCCCTACCGATTTGTTCCATGAACGAATGGATGAGAAGTTGATTATAGCCAGACTACAGGAATAAATGTCTCATAACCGTTGCTTGGAGAATGATTGCATCCATCGTCGGGGTTGGCAGATGAAAAGATGACTATAATGTTATGTAACAGACCCAGTAAGCTGACTGACTGGCTGAAACAGGTGATACATGATTTATGTCTACTTTGACTTGCCACAACAGCCAGTGGATTAAAAAAGTAAATCTCTAAGTAATGGTTGTGGTTGTTTGCAAAATTAGGCTAAATATCACAACCAAAATTAACTAGCATTTGGTTTGACAGTTGGTTGTTTGTGCTATTTTTTGTGCATGTGACTGAGCTGTGACACTGTAGGATTATGGCTTGTAGAGAGAGAAATTGTGTGAGTGTGTGAGTATGTGTGATGTGTGGACAGTAACTGATGAAGGCATGTGATCATTTTCAGATTGCTTATCAGTGACACAAGATAGTACCCAAGATTTAAGATTTAAGATTAGACTTTATTTGCAACTCGGAATGAATGATTTTCCTGTTCATTGTCAAATGCGCTGCTCCAGGCTACACATCCTGATGGTTTAACCAATTAGCCTTGCTTCCTTCATTTCTAGCTTTGGGAGAATTATTTTCTGTGCTCGCAAATAATGATTAGACTGTCCTGTGCCATAGAAATAATCAAATGCTGTCAATTCTTAAATTCTATTGACCTTTTATCCAGAATGAAAAGTGTTACAGCTTCTCTGCCATCACTATCAATATGCCGTTATCAGCTGAGAGTGAGCCATCTATCTGTCATTGTTCAGAGGGATAATGCTATGCCATGCTGCTGACCGAGCACGCTCACTACATCAACTTCCTGTCCAACGGATACACAGCGCACACTTGCTTCGCTCTGGGCCGGAAAACCAGCCTTCATCACCATGGAGACAAACAGGAAGTGGTGGTGTGAAACTTGGCTGCAAGTCTGATAGCTGCAGGGAGATAAGGGCTGACATTGATGTTAGAGGAGTCAGATTAAAACAAAACATAAGAGCTACTCTACAACACTTAAGACAGGAATGATAACATTCCTGCCAAACAGATAAAATAGGACTACACTTTGTATAGGAGACTAAAACTACACTTCGTATAGGAGACCTACACAGTGAGTTTACTGTGCTGTGTAGAGTGCAGCATTCACTGGCTCTGAGATAATTTTCATTTTGGGCACCCAAGTCCCATTCATCTCTAGTGAAGGTTCCTATCTTTTACCGCTTTGTTTAATGCTTGATTTTTGTTTTGTTTTGTTTATTTTTTCCCCATCCCTCTTGGAAAGCCTTAAACTCACAGCAAACGTCTCAGAAAATATATTTACAGTGAATGTCTATCCTTGATGCTTTCATCTCTGCATCTCTCTATTATGAGTGGGATTGTGTGTGGGAAGGAATGGACCAAACCAAGCAAACACCAGCTGATGAAAACCAGAGTAGTGCAGGTAAACTAAGTGATTCTACTAGGACTAATGAGGAGGAAAGAGCAAAAATCCCTTTGGGGGCTGAGGGTGGCAGAAAGGATCACTGTACGATACATTAGTTGTGTCTGGCTGGTGCCGTGGCAACTTGCCAGTCTGGATCTCAGTCCCTCAGGAAATATATATATTTAGGGATTGAACCAGGGCTCTGTGGTGATTTTTTTTTTTTTTTTTCTATTATCAAGGAGCATGTGTGCCTCCTGAAGTTAAAAAAAACACTATGGATGATTTGTGAACATTAGCCTATTAATATTCTTGACCAAAGTTATTTTTAGGAGCATTTGCTGCTGAAATGGTAGCATTGTAGAAGCTGGGATGGAGGGGTCAGGTTGGGGGTAATGTGTTTTTTTTTTTCTGCCCTGCTCAGTCTCTGCCCTGCCCTGCCTCTTTCTGGGCTACCTCCAAATGGTTATCCTTTCCCTCATCTAACAGACCCAGTTTCACCTCAGTGTGTGGTTATGTTTATGTATATGCATGTGTCTTTGTTCGTGCATGTGTCAATAGTTTTTATGTGTGTGATTTGCATTAACAGTTAATTAGGGTTTGTATAGTCTAGTGTCCTCACAGGTGTGTGTGTGTGTGTGTGTGTGTGTGTGTGTGTGTGTGTGTGTGTGTGTGTGTGTGTGTGTGTGTGTGTGTGTCATTGTCTCTTTTTCTCTGTGTGAAATAGAGCTTTGTTGGTTGGGCGATATCTCCTCACCAAGTACCCAGAATGCATCTGTGCCATAGCATCATGGTGACGTCAGTGCCTGTCACACCAGGACACTGAGACATGCATAGATATGGCATCTGGGGACTTACATCCTCTGCTGGCTCTCTCTAATGCTCTGTTTCCCATATGTGCTTTCATGTCTTTTTCTCTTACACTCTCCTCTCTCTTAAATTCTTTCCCATATGCTTTAAGACATGTTTCTTCTCTCTATCTTCTGTTAGTGATGTGCATTAATTCGCTACCGTTCTCATGCTCTTTCTCCCCTCTCTCTCTCTTTCTGTGCATAAAGAAAGCTGACAATAATCCTAGAGGGGCTTTAAGGTTCAGGGATTTACATTTTGAATTTGTAGTTCTCACTCCTAGAAAAACACACATTCTGTCTTTTGTAAAGCTGCCTTGCTCCTGAAACTCTGCTATGCGCAATTAGTGCATATTGGCAGAGCTGCTTTAAGGCAGTGTGGGAATAGTGTTTATTGGCAATTGCACCTCATTGGCCAATCTGTTGCAGAGTTCAATGTTTAGATTTTTTTTTCCTCTTCCCTGGCTGGGCCCATAGGTCACTTGTTGCACATACATAGATGAGCCCTCATAACTAACGGATAGAAGCTTTTCGGTAAATGATAAGCCACCCACTTTCCAACACACTGGCTTGATGCTGCTAGCTCATGTTATGAGCATTGAGTGTGTGTCTGCATGGTACGGGATCATCATTTTCAACCAGAGGAAACTGTCTCTTCGACTGTAAAAGGAAGACTTTTACGTATAAATAAAAGTATCTGCCTCCATATCAAAGCAGAGCAGAGACTAGACTAGGCCAATGGCAAAGCAGAGAGGTACACCATAACATGCATGAGGTATTTTAGTACTTTTGTCCGAAGCTACGTCACTGTCTCTGTAGCTGTCCCCAGTATAAATCCAGATCTGGGAAGGTGTAGGCTGATAGGACGTCATGCATCGTACTACACGCTGGCTGGAGGCTTAACCCATTACGGGGGGCACCAGATTTTATGTATGTCAAATTGCTAAAACCACATTTTCACTTATATGCTGACATCAAACATATTGGTTTACAACTCAAAAATGTATTTTAGTGTGTTGTATCCCTTTGTGGAAGAATTTATGCACACCCTTATGTATCTTATCTTTCTGTATAGTCCTGCTGATGTTGTGTCTTTGTGAGGAAGTGAGGAATACTTGGACTAGGACTTTTCTTTACCCCAGCCCTCCAAAGTGTGCCAGATGCTTTCATCAGTCAGTCAGTCAGTCATGCTGTGGCCATATTCTGCACCATCTGCTGTGAGGCTCCTGCAGCATTACAGGGCCTCAGTCAATCCCCAATGGCTAAAATATTGGCTACCTTTTCTAAAGCAGCTGCTGGAATTGTGATATGATACCACCGCTTGTCTACACACAGTCTTAGCTTTGAGGAATGTAAAGCACTGGGGCTGTACTGTAGAGCAACATGCACTTATTTTTTTGTTTTGTTATTTAAAAAAAAAAAAGTTAAATGACAGAATCTATTAATAGATTCAAGCAACCTGCCAGCAATGCACGTACACACACACACATTCACAATAACAAGGGTTTGGATTATGTGCGTGTCAAGCTGTGCCTGAGTCACTGCAACAAATGTCAGATCTATGTGTTACAGCAATGTGGTGCATGGCCAGCACTCCCGCAATGCAATATTGCCTTTACCCTATGTGTTTGAAGCCCTGCTGTTTATTGAACATGGAAAGTTAATTGAAGCCTGCAAATGTGCAGTGAATCAAACTTGTTTGTAGTGTGATTGTTTTTAATATGATGAGATTTTAAAAATATAACCACGCTGAAAACATCAAACAGACTTAAATATTTGTTTCACGAAAGGATTCAAGGGCTGCCTCTTACGTCTAGAGTTATCTTGATTTGTTTGTGCACCACAAAGAGCCAGAAGAGAGCAAAAAGTGAAATTGATTGAGTTGAGTTTTTCTCTAAGGCTTTCTTGGAGCTCCTATTTCTGGAACACCAGTCTATAATGGCCACTTTGACAGGAAAAAAAACATCTTATGGTGTGAGTTCGCCCTTGGCTTCTCTTATGCTCATGCTTGTAAGTCACTTTGGATAAAAGCATCTGCTGAATAGTTGAAATGTAGTGTTATTAGATAGTTTATAGGGAAAAAGTGACATAAGTGATGTGAGAGATCGGATGCTATATGTCAAAGGATGAGCAAGTCGTGAGTGCATACATTGAGTCTTTTCCCACTGAGCTACTAGGGTGTCTGAGGTCACTTTCATGGTTATTATAGGGCAACAACCCAAAATACATGTGGATATGTCACAGTGTGCTCGTGTGTGTGTGTTGAATTATTGTTTCATTAGATCTGAGTTTAATTGATTGTCTATTCAGAAGTAGGATATATCAGTCATGTTATATGGCAGATTGACCTTTGTACCAGTCTGTGGAAAGCTAGACTTTATAAGGTGAGATTATATTGCACAGTGGAAAAGGTTATGTGTGATGAAGTGTAAGACACGCGGCCAGCACATGGTTGAATAACTCCAGAATTTCTGTGTTGACTTTGTTGACAGCAGTTTTAGGAAATATTCTGAATCCTAAATATTTTGAACAACCGTTGCATGAAACCTCCACTATGAGACATGCATCTAAAATAGATGCCACATGGTCTTTCCACTTTAAGTTCTGCCTCTGCATTTACCACTGGTTATCCTACTAAAGACCAGGTCACGTTTCTAGCATTTACTGATTAGTGATCTTTGTCTAGGAATGCTCTATATTCTTCTCTCAGTCTATCTCTCAGGGATGTAATTTTTTTTCAGGTTTTAGTGTCTTTAGCGACCTGCTAAGTCTTTAGTGACCTGCTTTTTGACTGCTTTGCTTTCCTAGTCACATTCCTGATTTCTCCTTCTCTTTTGTGTTTCTGTCTAGATAAATGAGCTAAGCCATGTTCAGATTCCCATCATGCTCATGCCGGATGACTTCAAGGCCTATTCCAAGATTAAAGTGGACAACCACCTCTTCAACAAGTAGGTTCCTTTTTTCTCCGTTCTATATTACATAGGTGGTCATTGTAGTTAATGAAGCAAAGTGTGTGTTACAGTGTGTTATGTTACGGTAAAAAATGTCATCCAAATGCTTCCCTTGAATATCTTCTAGGACCTACAGTATCTCTTAAGCTGTGTGAAATATCCTCTCACATACGTGTGTGTGCGCGTGTGTGTGCGCGTGTGTGTGCGCGTGTGTGTGCGCGTGTGCGTGTGCGTGCGCAGGGAGAACATGCCAAGCCATTTCAAGTTCAAGGAATACTGCCCTCTGGTGTTCCGAAACCTCCGAGAGAGATTTGGCATTGATGATCAGGACTTCCAGGTATGAACACATACTCAACAGAGACAAACTGAGCAGCACGAGTGCCTCACCTGGTTCAAATAGTAACTGCAAATAGAACTAGTGTTTGCTTTATCCACATTGCAGTACCAGATTGATTTGCTACATGAGAAAATACCAGATAATCTGACAGTCATCTGAATTGTCTTTATCTGGTAAACCTATCCATCTGGTACTCCAAACACATTCAAGCAAACACTGTTAACTATTTGAGAAAAATATTTGACCCAGGTTTGACTAGTAAACAGTTGCTCCACGGCACTTTTTCCTTTCCCTCTTTTGTTTCCCATTCCTTCTCTTTCTTTATTTTCCTCTCTCTCCTAGTAAATCCCCATTGTCAGGGCAGGCAGTGAGTTGGCAGTATGTGGAGGTCAGTGTGTCCCAGCTCAGTGCAGCTGTCTTTCTCACATGTTTACATTAGGGTTCAGCTGGCTGCAGTGAGTGGGCAGTCGAGGGTGTTAAGACACTGGCCAGCACAATGGAATGCCTTGACATTCTCAATGTTAAACTACTGTTTTTCTACAAGATGCACTTATCACAAAAAAGCTGGCAGTACCAATTGGTCTTAATGACGAATATTAGCAGCATTAAATTAAGGAAGTGCATGGAAGTGCAGGAAGTGAAGTGCAAGCATATTAACATTTTTCCACACATTGTAATAAATGCATGGTGGGGAAAACTTTTAGGATATCACTTTTTTCTTCCCATCTATGCAAGCCTTGGGACCCCTATAGGTAGGCCTTTTTGTATTGTTGCCATGTAGAGACGTCCAGAAGTAGGACCACAACCTATTTCAGGTCTAAACCCATAAAGAAGGAAATGCTGCTTAACTATCCCCTTGACATATACCTTTGGTCCTCACTTTGGGATACAAGCCATAGATGCTAGGAGAAGAGTGGGACTGAGTGCAGAGGACACAAAGAATTTTTGGGGAATGAGGTGTTGAGGTCAGGGGTGTTAGATCATGTTACTTTCATGCTCAAACTTGTGAGCACCAGCTGTTCGTGTAAGTGCATGTGACTGTGCATTAGCACAGGAGTGTGTGGGTAGATGAGTAGGGGGCTTTTCAAGGCAGCAGACAGGGTCAGAGCCTCTTGGTGTGCTTAAGACGGTTGGAAGCAGTCAGACAAAAAGAGGCTAGATGTGGCCCATGCTGTATTTTGGGCTTCATTCAATTATTCAACAGGGTCTTTTTCAGCCAGGTCTTTTGAGCAAATTTTGTTTCATCCCCAGCTATCAAAACATACTGATACTCTCTGTTATACAGTGACCCAAAAGAGACCAAGCTTTTTGAACAAACACCTCTCTGAAATCCCTCCTTTCATTGTATCTTTTCTTTGGCCTCTTTAGCTAATGTCTATGAGAGGCAAAGGCAAAGATACATTTATCAGAGAGGGAAAGGTTTTTATTCAGCTTGATTCAGGAAGCACTTCTGCTCAAATTATTAGAATATGAATTATTGCTCTTCTAGAGGAGGAAATATGGTCATATGTTAAAGACAAACCCAATGCACATTATGTCTGTAACCCAGACACAGCCTGAAACTCTGCTTGAACACTACAACTACTACAGTCACACAATGTATGATATTTTAGGTGGAAAATGCAGAATAGAATAGAATGAACAAGAACACAGAAGAAGAAGAACAAGAAGAAGAATGATATAGAACTTTATTGTTCAGATTGGTTGGAAAATTGTTTGGGCACTACCTGAGTATGTAAAATGGACATTGGCAATGACACTAAATGTTTCACATCAAAATGTAGTAGACATCAAGAGCATCAATAGGCTACATACATAAGTAGATCATCTTGGCCTACTGAAGGCAGTGCAAATAATGTACGTGCAAGTGATGTCAAGAAGACAAGCTGATAACCACATCCCACAGTGTACATCCTGATAAACCATAATATAATGGTTATATCGATAATGACCCTTCCTTTATGTTTTTGCCCTGTCTGTTTGCAGAACTCTCTGACGCGCAGTGCTCCCTTAAACAGCGAGGCCCAGGGACGGAGCGGGGCTCGCTTTCACACCTCCTACGACAAACGCTATGTTATCAAGACCATCAGTAGCGAGGATGTGGCCGAGATGCATAACATCCTCAAGAAGTACCACCAGGTGCTCACATGAACTACACACATTTGAAGGGAAAATAATGATTCACACACCAAGAACACTCATACACAAGCGTTATTGAGGCAATACGCCAACTCAAGATACACCAAATTCATATTTCATATAAAATCCTTACCTAAACCTCAAATCTTAATGAAGATATCTCAAATGAAGAACATGCACAAAGAAATTATTTACTTTCATCTTTTATTTAACAAAAACTCAGATATCCATGTGTGCAAAAATATGTGAACTCTTTCAAATAATACCTTGTGGTACCTCCCTAGCAGCGATGACTTGGAGTAAATGCCTCCTTATCAGTCCCTGGTATCTTCCTTGAGGGATTTTCTCCCACTCCTTCTTACAGAACTCTGCCAACTCAGTCAAGTTTAAGGGCACCTGGGATGAACAGCTTGCTTCAGATCCTGGCACAGCATCTCAGTTGGATTTAGGTCATGACTTGGCCAATCCAAAACACTAAACTTCTTCTTCCTGAGCCTTTCTTTGATAGATTTGCTTGAATGCATAAGATCATTGTCTTGTTGAACAGCCGCTTTCTGCCTAGCTTTAGCTCTTGGACTGATGGCCTGATGTTCTGTTCTATAATTCTCTGGTTTCCCTCAGAATTATGCTGGTTCCCTTAATGATCGTCCAGGTCCAGAAGAAGAAAACAGCCCCAGATCAGGACACTCCCACCACCATGCTTAACCGTAGGGAGAAGGTTATTTTGGTGGTGGGCAGTTTTGGGTTGTCGCCAAACATGGCATTTTTTATTGTGATCAAACAGTTCAATTTTGGACTCATCTGTCCAGAAAACGGACATCAAGAAATCTTCAGGTTTGTCCAGGTGGTCTCTGTCAAACTTAACATGGGAAGCTTTGTTCTTTTCAGACGGTAGAGGCTTCTTCCTGGCTACCCTTACATGAATGTCATTTCTATTCAGTGTTCTTATTGCTGATGGATGCACAATGACATCAGATACAGCAATGTTATTCTTGCGTTGTTTTTTACTAGTTTTAATATTTTTCTTATAGTGCTTGGTGATATTTTAGAAGGATGTCCACTTCTAGGCAGAGTCGCTGTAAAGTTGAATGATCTCCATTCGGGTATTACTTTTCTCACAGTGGACTGATGGAGCCCAAATCCTTTTGATATGACTTTATATCCTTCCCCAGTCTGATGCATACTCTCTACTCACCTCCTAATGTCCTCTGAGGTCTCCCTCAATCACACCATAGTGTTTTTCTTTCACCTGCATGGGTAACACCAAACTGACCAGGTTTCCCACTTGTATTTATCGGAGTGACCTTTGATTGGTTAACTTCATACCCAGTTCATTTAGTTAAGTTAAGTCAGGTTTTATTTGTATAACACATTTCATACACAGTATCACAGTATCACAGTGTGCTTTACATTATAATAGCAAAAATGACACACATACACAAACCCACTTGAATTAAGAGACCTAATCATAAGCTTCCCCATCTGATTCTAATTACCTACTAGCATCTCAAGGCCAAGTAGCCCATCTTGACTAGTGGTCGGGGAAACACTGGGCTTCACACTCTCTGAATATTTCTCACCCCATCCACTGTCTTTTTCTCCTTAGGAGCTCTTATACAGTATGGGCCTACAATATCAACACACATGCACAATTTGCAAATGTATCTTTTCCCTCTTTGGCTGACCTAGTCACAAATTCACACACAGGCCTACTACACACTCAAGCACAATATACTCTGATTCACTCAATCAACTCCCGCCCTCCTATTCTGACTGGCTCAAACCAATACTCACATCCCAACCACACAGCACAATGACGCAAACAGGATAGGGGTGGATTTGGGTAAATGTTAGGGAGGAAGTCAAGCTCTCTCCAAGACTTTGTGCTGGGAGGTGTGTCAACATTAATTATGTCATATAACAACTACTGAAGTGATCGGTTTTGGAAAAGGAGGAGCCTACAGATTCACAGGAACGTACAGTGACACTGTTGTACCAGTTGGTTAGAGCCCTTGGGTCATCCTGTCTGTTGATGAATCATGTTAATTGATTTTAGAGCAACAATGTGTAACAAAGGGTCATACTGTGTTTATATACATTTTTCTCTTTGTCTCTCTCCCTCTAACACAAATACAGACAGTAAGCATCCTTTCTGATTATGAAAGGACAAGAAATTGATATTCATCTCTCTCTTTCGGTAGTTCATCGTGGAGTGCCATGGCAACACGCTGCTGCCTCAGTTTCTGGGGATATACCGCCTCACAGTGGACGGAGATGAGACCTACATGATTGTCACGCGTAACGTCTTCTCCCACCGCCTTTCCGTCTACAAAAAATACGACCTCAAGGTAGGGGGGAGGAGTGAGGATGGATGGAGGAAGAATAAGTGATGAGGAAGGGAAGATGGAAAGCAAGGCGAAATCATTTAAAACTAATCGGTAGTTGCACACCAGCGCCCTCTGTTGAAACATAATGTTTTGTTTGGGGGTTTTTTCAAATAGTGATTTATTGAAGATTGATTGAAGACATTTTTTCATTGTGAAATTTTGATGAGTTATGAGGTTTTGTACAAGAACTGACATAATGTGAATTTTACATGTATTTTGAGGCTGTCAAAAATGTGTTATTTGTGAAACAGGCTTGTTCTTAGTTATGATGTCCATAAAAGTTTAAAAGAAAGTTCCATAAAAGCGTATTTCCATCTACAAGTTTAAATAGTCAAACCAGTTCATTACTACCAAATTAGCACTGCTAATTGCTAGTAAATTGTAAATTAAATTTTAAAACTAACCATGCACACGAAAAGGGAGACAAAATGGATGCTAGGCTGTGGAAGGTTGTGGTATCAGGTGACAAAGGATGGAAGGAAAGAGATCAGAAAGTTGGAGAGGTGTCACCAGTGACACTTGAGTATTGGAGAGTCATTTTCCTTCCTCTCTTTGCTCTAGGGTTCCACTGTGGCAAGAGAGGCCAGTGACAAGGAGAAGGTACAGTCACCTGTTGGAACCCGGATTACACACATACACACACACACACCTTGAAACTCTTTAACACAGTCCTTTCATCAGGACCTCTTAACCTTATTCATACTTCATACTTAAACACACACACACACACACACACACACTAAACCTCTAATTTCAGTCTGATGTCTTTACAAGCAAACTAAACACTGATAATCATCTACTGACAGTTATTGATTCTGAATAAACTAGGAGCCACTTCATGTCCATTAAAAGCCATGTGGAGGATGAGCGAATGAGAGGGAGAACAAATTCTGGTTCCACTGGTTTCAACAACTGACACAGCTTCTGACAATTTCAGGCCTACTGTCATCACCCAAATGGCCCGACTAACACAACTTTGGTGTTTGTTTTTGTTTGCCTTTGGGTGGCGATGACAGTAGCAGATATCCATCATCTTCAGTTAGCACCTACCTCATTACCCCGTCCCTCTCCAGCCCCTGCACGCTGTTTGAGTGTCTTTAGTTTGCTTCATACACCCTGTCCCTGCTTCTGCAGTCCCTTCACTTCCCCTGCTTGCTGTCTGTGTGTGGGAGATTGAGCCTTCAACTAAGAGTGTGTGTGTGTGTGTGTGTGTGTGTGTGTGTTAGTTTTTTATCGCAAATGTTGTCCTGTTTATGGTGTGTTTTCCACATACCAGGAAGGATGTACATCTGACTGCGTGGGGTGTGTGTATGTGTGAGCAAGATATTTTTGTGTTTGATATTGCAGGGATTTTTATCCAGTTTGCTATTTTGAGTCTTTGGCTGTTGAGTGTGATTGAGTGGCTTGGTCAGAGCAATCTGTCTATAAAGAGTGATGTCATCGAATTTGCTGTGGCCCCAATAGTTCCCTATTGTTGTTTAGAATTTTATTAACTTTTAATCAGAATAAAAATGTCACCAGGCAAAAAAAAAATCCAAGCTGGCAACTTTTTTTTAATAAACAAGGCTTTGGGTGGTGGTCAGTGATGCAGACAGTGTTCCTGAACACTGACTTTGGAACGATATCTGGCGGGCCTGTCAGCACAGCAATATGGAAAAGGGCTGAGTCATTTCTCCAAGGTGATTTTGTGTGTGCGTGCGTGTATGTACATGTGTTCGTATGTGAATGTTTGACTGACCATGAATATATGAGCAGTGCCATGGTTTGACCCTGAAGGGTCTGAACTTTCCGCTGGGCCTTATGGGGGCTTAATCTAGGGGCGCCAAGCAGTGGGGTGTGGAAAACTTCAGGGAATCCCCAAACTAAATATAGCCTAAACGAAAGAAGAAACAAAACATTATTGGGATTAAAATAGAGAGATGAGTGGAAAAACAAAGCAGCTGAGGATTTAACAGAGGCGTGAGCCTAGTATGACCTCTGTCTGTCCGCAATTCAGCCGTGTGTGAAACAGTATTTACAGACTAACAATGGAGGTTAACGAGAATCAGGATAAACTTTTGCAAGTGAACTTGAATGCTTTGAATCCACCAGCCACTGCGGCTAGTGAATGAAAATGTTATTTTCCTATCCTGACTACTACTGACTCTTAACTCACTCTTAACCATTACGAGCTGTTAGTCTGTGGTGATTTCTGTGGTGTTATGTTTATAGAAAGAAGCAGTATGCAGTAACCACCACTGAATGCCATGCCTTTTACTGCTTTGACTTACAATGTAGTGCATATGTGTGTAATACAGTGTGCAGACATGTGCACACACATACATTCACATATACACACAGGCAGACAACTTGCAACAAATCTTACAGATGCAACTAGGACTCGGAGATCAAAGAAAATGAATTGACAAGTGACATGCTGGCTCTTCCACATGCAACAATAACTTCATACACACACACATACACAGAGGTTCCTAAATCAGCATGCAGTTATCCCCTGCCAATGCTCAAGGCTGGTAATGGTTGTGAATGCGTTGGCTTTTCTTTAGTCAATTTAAGTCCAATACAACATTCTGATTCAAATCTAGGTTAGTGCAATCTCACACATCCCAGGCTTTCAGTTGTGAATGAACAGAAGAGGGTATTCTGTGCCACATGGAAGAGGAAAAGTGTATGTTTTGTTCACAAGGTACGGGGTGTGATAAATTTACTTCACACACACAAACAACAAGCACGGCAGGGTTCTCTCCTGACTGCATGACCGACTCCCTTTCATGCATGCATCTGCATGGTACATAATCTTTTTCTGCATCTCTTCTGAGGACATTAACTCTAACACATTCCGATGTGTATGGACACCAACCTCATTGTATTGCATGCTGTGGATATGTCCTGTTCTGCTCACTTATGACATGTATTTTTCTTTTTACATAAAACAAAGTTCTGGGTTCCTGTAGCAGCACATAGCTGAAGTTGGCTCTGTGGCTCAATCTGCGGGCAGCATTTCAGAGGGTCAGTGGGTTTGCTGGCTCATTTCATTAATCTACCTCAACTTCTATGCCTGTTCTTGAAGAAATGCATTATTCAACATTGTGACTTGATATCATGTTATTTAGGTATTCATTTTTATATCTAGGTCCATGACCCATTTAGGGCTCTGACCCACAAATGCGGTTGTAGGTGATTTTTGCTATTGCAGTATTTGTTTTTGAGACCTGGAAAGTGCAGAGTTGTGTTTGTATGTTATTAAATTGCTAGCGGTCCTTGCTTTGTGGACCACCTGTGTCCATACCAGGTTTCAGCTCAGTAGCTCTCTGCTACTGTTGTTGTTGTTTTTGTTTACTCTGCTCTCGCTCTTCATGCCAGCACCGGCTGGCATCTCCAGTGGGGGTACATGGCTTTAACGTGGTGGTGTGACTGTGTGAACTGCCTTGATCTTAGTTTAGTACCCACTACCCCTACTCTTATTATGTTTTGAGAGATATTAATGCACTTTACATGTAGGTTTAGTAGAATACAGGTTCATAGAATGCAAATGAGTTTACCGTTGTACCCCTGCTCTGCTTAGTCCCAGCTCCTAGCCTCCTCAGACGAACTCTGCCAGTTCGCTTGCTGCCAGGCCATGATGCCAGGAACCCCGCACAAGAGACAAAATAGCGTATAACCAGTGTAGGCAGACCAGAGTCATACATGCACCAAACATTCCTCCATCACTGATGGATTGAATAAGATACTGGTGCCTGCTGTACAACCAAAACAAAGTATTACATGGTAAAGTCTTATATTTGGAGATTTTTAAAATATTTTTTAAGGTGGTAAAAAACCCATAGATAAGTAAAAATAACAGGGTGCAACGATAATTGGAAAAGTCTGACCTTACACTTCTCCACATTGTCCTTGGATGGACAAGTCTATGCGCAGGCTTTGGCCCCAATCCTTCACTCTGCGTCATGTGGTTGTTTGACCAGACGACTGACGTTATATGACTTTCTTGGCCACCAGAATATTCATATGGTTCTTTCTCGTTGATACCCTTTCCAGCCCTCAAGCAGTTTGAAAACATTGTGCATTGTATTTTTCTTAAACACTTTGCCTTTACTTCCAACTTCCTTCCTCCCTTCCTCCCTCCCTTTTCTCCTCTCCTCCACCCCCACCGTCCCTCCCTGGCTCCCCCTTTTCTAGCAGCCACGCCCGCCAGAGGATGTGCCCCCGCGGCCCAAATCTGGTAACGTTCAGCAAAGGCTGCAAACACTGCGGATTGCCACGCGCTTTTACTGCGCCATGAAACACGTAAGAGATGTAAGAGAACCAGGGCTCATATACCAGGCATGATCTATTAAACCAATCTTATTTTTATTATTATTTGTACAGCCGAGCGTTTTTTTCCCCTCGTCTTCTCCACGCTGACACTGATTTAAAGGCCACATTTTGCACACTCTTCATCCCATTTACGTCACGTCGTCATTCGTTCTTCTATCAGCCAATCCAATTTTAGTTTTGCCAGACAGTTCATTTTTGTTCCCACCAGTTGCTCAACAACAGCATGATGTGTCTGAATCATTGGAGAGCATGTCATGGAGGAGTCAGGTGAGGACACAAATTGACAAACTGAATGGTCAATAAGAAAACCTTGACAGGAACCAGAGATGGAAAGAGAGGTAGAGTACCTTGTTTTTGCATTGTTGCAAAGGTGCTGTCAGAACTTCCTTGTTAAGTTTATGTTGTCATTCCTATCAAGTACCTGGCAACACACCTGAAGTAGTAGAGTCCCACTAAGAAATCATTCTAAGGAGTTACAGTTACAAAATCTGACAATGTTCTGCATTAGGGACACAGTGATGAAGAAAAGACCATAGCGTACCTGTTGTCACTCACACTGAACTACTTAAACACATATTTGTTCAAGAAAATGTGTTGAACCCCGAGGCTCTTTGTCACCATGAACATGTCACACTGATCGGGACAGGGGTGAAAAAGAGTCCACACACCCACCATGCACTCTGATCTGCCTTCCAAACCCATCAAGCAGAGTTACAGAAGACTTCAGAGCAACACCTAATGCAGCCTAAGGTGCAGAGGATCTGTCCTTTTTAAAAGCAGTGGATTGTAGAAATGAGTAAGTGAGGTTGTCAACAAGCAGTTGGCTAAGGAGAAACAGTTAAAAGCTATGCTAAGAGGTGAGCCATTTGCCATTTCCCGTTAAGCTGCATACACAGCGACTGTGGCCCAAAAGCAGTGTGACTCAGAGGTTAGTGTCGTATAATGCCCTAAGCTGTCTAGGAATTCAGCGTTCAAAGCTTTATGAGTATCAGCCAGGATTGTTGTCATCTTTTGGTGAGTATGTCTGCAATTCAAATGATGTGATACACAGCACAACTTTCTGGACAATGTAGCGCTGATGGACAACAAAGAAATTGCCCAGTGTCTAATGAGTTACAGATAGATACACACCTGGTAGTGTTGACTCACCAACATTTTTGTCATTAAAGTAGTGAACATTTGAAAAAGCAAAAATGCAGGCTCCCTTCAAGGTACAAACCATACTGTTTATCACAGATATGGGATGAGAGTTCCATGGCTCCTTTTTACTCTGTATCTGACTTGAAAAACACTATTCTTGCACCCTAACAGTTAATTGTGCACATACACAACAACACACAAGCTATATGTTTACATATAGTAATCATGTACCTCAAGGACTGTGGCTGACCCAGATTCAATATTGACAGGTTGAGGTGAAACTAATCGGTAAAGGTACCATGAGGGAAAGAAGCTGAGTGAACTAATATGCAAAATCAGACCAAACATAGAAAAACTCGTATTTGTTGAAACTGTCAAATGTCCTAATGAACATGTGTTCAGTTAATTTGCCTTTCATGTTGAGTGGCTAAACAAGCTGAAGTAAACACTTAATGCATTCATTGAAATGCTTGAATGCTATTCTAAAAGAATATTAGGCCCTTGCTGGGCTTGCTCACATCAAGCTGTGTAGTCCGATGACTATTGATCAAAGTATTTTATGACCTCATTAGATACCCCATTGAGAAAAGCCATTTACTTTCCACTTAAAGTCTTAACAAACTGTTTCATGGTTGCCCTTGAACTGTTCAGGACAAATTATACTATGATGCATTACAATTGGGGTATATTCTTTCCAAACCGGGTCACACTGAATTTACAACCTCTTGTGAAGGTTTCACTCTGTAAATCGACAGTTGATAACTTAAACTTCTAGAAATGCCCCAGTGCCAGCATATCACAAATCCTAGGGAAAGCAATCTTTCCAGCAATCTCCTGAAACAGCAGGACATCAGCATACGTCGTCAAAAGCCAAGATCCATTTTCCACCAGCTGACTGGAGACAGACAAGACATGAGATACAGTTTTGATGCTCGGGGGTGGGGTGGAGGGATTCATCTGTCATAGCATTCATGGCAGCTTCACAAGGCTCACCTTTTCTTCCTGCCTTTTTTTTCTGTTTCTTTTCTTCTATCTACCACCTCAATTTAGTGCACCATGCAGGAGTCGGACGCATTCTGGTGCAGTGTAACAGAAAATCAATGACAGGCCAACTGATAGAATCCTGTGCCTGACTGAAAGAAAATGTAATATTGAGCGAATGAGTAGAAAGACTGAGAATGTATGGCATGAAAAAAGACAGATGGGAATGGAAGCATAGAAAGATGGATGAATGTAAAAGTTAAGGAAAATGTAATAAATAGGGTGTCTGTTTAAGTGATAGGTCCACAAAATGGTTTTAGGTTGCGTTCACTCTTCAGTCAGCCTTGCGTTGTGTTCCCATTTACTTTTGTCTCATCCACATTCAGTCTAGCGAGTTGCACATCCCATCTTCTTAGCAAATTGGAGGTCTATGTCTGTATATATATGTGCTCAAAGGTCCAATCTGTGTCTTTTGTATTTCTGTGTCCGTCAGTGTGAAAGTTTGTAGTCTGTGTGTCAGTCTGGGCTCATTCTAGTGCTACAGAGCTCTGTTCTGTGTTGCTGCTCTTCTCCTGCTGTCATAGAAACACTGTAGTAGCTCAACTGCTACTGCTGCTACTGCTTCCCCGTTACCTCATTTCCTGCTCTCTATTTCCTCAGTGCCTCAGAATTAAGCCCTGTCCTTCCTCACATAACATTTCTGCCCCCTACAGGCTGTTGGTAGTATTGCAGCAAGCTGGTTTAGAAGAATATCTATCCTGGTAGAAAGAAACCTTGCCGTAAAAATCCTTCATTGTGCTTCTAGGCTGAATGTAGTGGGAATCTGTCACAAAGATACTCTTTACAGAGTTGTTATAATAATAATTTAATGTCTGGCTAATGCAAACAAACAAACAAACAACCAGGCTCTGGTTTCCCAAAAGCATCTTAGCATGAAGAATTGTGTTGGTATCATTTGTCTCAGTGATATACTATTAGGCAGATAAGAATTGATGCTTTTAGGAATCCAGTTCAGTGTCAACGAGGACATTTTTTGCCCTTCAGTTGGATGTACGGATCCACCAAATGCACTAAAACCTGTCTACTGCCACAATATTGCTTAGTGCCCCTTGTTTCAGGCTGAGCTAAAAGGTGAATACTTACCATTGTAAACCACCTAGAACAGATGGGAACTTTAAAAAAAAATGCATCAGGTGGATCTGTACGTGAATGTGTGCATGCAGCATGGATCCCATAGTCAGATTGTTTTAGCTTAAAAAGAGGTCCGCCTTTGTTTGGACAGTCTACCTGTACTGTTAGCCTACTCTTTGTACTAATACTGTATGTGGTATTTGGTTGAAGCAGAGACAGGCGTGTCTAACAAACCACAGGTTTAAAGCCTTGTTTATGTCCTGTGCGGTGTTTCAACATGCAGGATTACCTGGTCAGCCTTCTTGATGTTGTGGATAATTTGTAAGATTAGAATCTGACATCATGCATTTTGAAATACCCCTTGTTAGTGGCTGAAGAAGACATCCATATGCTATCTACTAGTCCTGGGCAATATAGTAAAGCTATTTTTAAAATTATATTGTAAATGTGTTTTAAAGAAAAAAGCAGGAAGAACACCGATGCTGGTGATGTTAACTTTTTGGTAACTCTTCCTTTGTTACCACCACCACTGTCCCTATATCTCTAATATTTGAAACCATTTTCAATTATATTATTGGAGGGTTCAAACTCAGTGAATCCCGTAGACAAAGCAATGCTTTCACATCTATTGATTGATATCATACGTTTGGATGATTTGATATTGATGGATATTTTTCATTTCCTAAAAGTGAAATGGATGAAATTTGATAGAAGCACCAGAATTCTGTCACATATGAAGAATTACATCTTTGCCCAGGTCTGCTGCTTACCAAGCCACAGGTGTAAACAGTCCAGCCTTCTGGTTTTGACTTATATTGTTGTTTATCTGGTCACTACTCACCACTACTAATGGGCAGGCCAAGGAGTTGCCCACTTACAAGGACAATGACTTCATCAATGACGGACAGAAGATCTACATCGATGAGGAGAACAAGAAGATGTTCCTGGAGAAACTTCGGAAAGATGTGGAGGTATGTATTAAGAATGTCACGGGGGTAAAAAGATGTAGAGCATCTGTTCGCTCAATAGGTAGAGTATGCCACCAACAGTGCCAAGATTAGAGGTTTTGCTCCAAATTAATTATGCACTCATGGTACTGCCAGTAGCTTTTTATCCATCAAATTCAGCAAACATGGGTAATGATTCTTCTAAAGAATCTGAGGAAAAGTCTGGTGGGCTCTGACTGAAGGTGGAGAAGGTGGAGTGGGTTGGAGATGTATGCAAGTGCAGTGGTAGGGTAGTTCATGTAAGCTATAGATGTGTTATATGTTAGCGATGTGTATGCTGTTTATATCTTCATTATCTTCCCCTCACCATCTTTCTCTTCCTCTGGTCCCACACTTTCAACATCTCCCTCCTTCCTTTCTCCTCTTCCCTCTCTTCCCACTTCTCCCCAATACCTCCTTGTCCTCCGATCCCCATGCTTCCTCTCCTCCCCTCATACTCAGTTCCTGGCTCAGCTGAAGCTGATGGACTACAGCCTGCTGGTGGGGATCCACGATGTGGAGCGAGCCGAGCAGGAGGAGGTAGAGAGCGAAGACAACGAGGGTGAGGAGGAGGGCGAGAGCGACGGGGGGGGCATTGGGACGCCCCCCGACAGTCCCAGCAACACCCTGGACAGCACCAAGCCTCTGTCACCTGGAGAGTTTGATCCCACCATTGACGTCTATGCTATCAAAAGCAATGATAGTGAGTGGCAAACAGCACGTCTTTTTCAACCTCTTTATAAAAGAGTGTTGTTGTATGCACTCATATGTCGTATGTAACTCTTTTAGTTGCTGGCATAATACTGGAATACAATGTCCATGAATAGTAGGTATAGCGCACACTTCATCAGTTAGACTGACTTGTTTCAATTATTGTACGTTAAGTTTTAGGCAGATGGTATATTTGAGGCAGGCTTGCCCTTTGCAAAAAAAGCATTACATTTTTTAGCTTTCATTATGAAAAGTTAAAAAGATAACGAGAGCTCACCTTAGTGGGGGTATTATGCAGATAGATTTTCATCCAGTGAACATTGGTTTTTATCTTCCAGGCGCTCCTCGGAAGGAGGTGTACTTCATGGCTGTCATAGATATCCTGCAGCATTATGATGCCAAGAAGAAGGCTGCCCATGCTGCCAAGACTGTCAAACATGGGGTATGGATCTATGTGCATGAGTTCTTAAAATGTTCTTAAATAGCTCTGTGGTTGTTTTTCTAACAAAAAATACAGTTAGCAAAGTATAGAGCAATATGAAATTCCTTGTATTGCATAAAGAACTAGATTCATAAAACTCAGTGGTAATAGAATTGTGGCATGGACCAGAAATGTGGAGGACTGAGTACTTAGACCAATGGTACATTGCAAGCTGCCAGTTACATAGAAATGTAATAAGCTATTAACTTTCACAAAGACGGGAACTGTGTGGTTGATGATTTCAGTTCCTCCTCTAGTTCATTAGTCTAAATCTATCCCTAGTCTCATCCTCTATAACACCTCAAATTGGATTTCTCATGGCAAAATTTCATGGCAATCAACAGTTTTCCTCAAGCAAGTCACCTTCCTCCTCATGTACTCCTACAACTGTTTTATGAGTCTGTATATCCCTTAAAATGCCAATATATTACTAAATGTGTGTGGATTGTGCAATGTGCAATACGGTGCGTAATTTGACTCGCTGTATATACACAACATATGGTATTGAAAATCCATGTGGTGAACAACATTCGCCTCTGTGTGTGTCCCTCTGCAGGCTGGAGCTGAGATCTCCACCGTGAACCCAGAGCAGTACTCCAAGAGGTTCTACGATTTCATCACCACTATCCTGTCATAGCCTCCAGGAGTGACAGGGGTCACAAGGGCACATAGGGAAGGGAGGGCAAGTGGGGAGGAGGGCGGAGAAGAGAAGTGACTGAGAGAAAACCATGGAGAAGCTGATAAGGTGCTGTGATGGCTTTGTATCACTCTCTCCCTCACCCGTTCTCCTCATCTCTCTCTTTCCTTTCAATGGGGTGCCGCGCTCTGCAGCTAAAAAACATTATTCGTTTACATTTAACCTCTCCTCTGTTGAGTTTTGTTTGTTTGTTACTTTGGAGGGTGTGGAAAACAGGTGTCCAAGTTTTTTTTATATCATTTGTTTATTTTTGTCTGTACGGTTGTTCACTCGGGAATATGGCTTTTTTTTTTATTGCGTCTAACACAACGTCCCGCGTCCCACATGTGTTGGTTTCTTTTGTTTGTCATCTTTCCCTTCTGATGTGAGGGGGAAGGTGGGGGGGTGGGTGTGTCATGTGGTATAGTGTGAGGTCAAGGGGAGGTTAGATTACGGCACAAATGTGAGGTCACTCTCGCGGTAGGTAGAAGAAGGGTTGAGCCGGTTGTAAAAAGGAAGTTCATGTTGAGCCTTGTCTATCGCAATCGCTTCGTTTCAGGAAGTAGGAAGCAGTCTTCCAATAGGCCAACAGCCAGAACCCACCCAATTGCCATACATGTCCTCAGCCAAACTAATCTTCCCATTTGGGTTCCTCACTCACCACTCACCCGTTAGACCCTCCCCCCAAACCAACGTCTGTTCCCCTTCCCCAATCATCCTGCCCCATTCACAATTAATGGAACAGACTTCTGGGTTATCTTCTTGCCACACACACACACACAAACACACCTCTCCTCTTCTAAGATAAGGTCAGTTATATCCACTAAGTAATGATGCTTTTCTATAGCACTAGTTGTTTCTAGGTGTTTGTGATTGTGCTGCTTTGTCCCTATTGGTTTATACAGTGCTTGTTTGATGTATAGTGGTTAAGAATGACTGAGAGAAAGACAAGTAAATTAGAATTGGAGAAAGATGGATTTGCGCACACAATTGCAACTGTTCTAATAGTTTCTGAAAGAAAATTAAATAAATCGTTGGGTAGTCCTTGTTTCTGTTCCTTCGGCAGGGAACAACCCAGAAGTCTTGACACGTTGTGGTGGTTGATGATAGTAACTCCTTGTTATCTTCCTATAGGGTGTGCGTTTGAAACATCAGTAGCCCTTACCTTTTGTTGCCATCAGCACCTTATATCTAAAATAAAAAATGTTGCACTTTTTATTTGTTGTTAGGATTGGAGCTCTTGTTCTGTTACATGCGCTGCAACAAAAGAACTGTTTTAGAGCAAAAGGAACACAGCTCTCTTAGGATTGAATCTTGGAGGCCCAATCCCAAATCCCACTCCGACGCCATCCTTCACCCATGGGTACTTCTGACAGACCTGAAGGGTTTGGATCGGAAGAGTTTACTGCAATATTTGACAGGGCAAGTGAAAGAGGGCTAGTTCCGCTATAGGGCTTACAAACCAACCTTTCCAGTGCTTTCAGAAGTGCACCCCTTGTGGTGGGTTTTGGGATCAGGCCTGAGTGTTGTGTTAGCAATAGTGGGACTGTGCTAGAGCGTCCAGGGCAGGCAGACGACGGTTTACCTCCAGCATCGTACCAGCACACACCCAACGACGGTGTGTGTGTCAGTGTTCCCGGAGAAAAGTCAGAAAGGGAGGGAGGAAACGGGTGGAAGGAGGTAGGGAAGTGTAGCCGGACATGTAAAGATACTTTAGTTCTTCTAAGTCATTAAGTCACACCAACAGCATTGGTCTTCGCTAAACTTGGCAGTGAGTCTGTTATTCATTGTTGTTTGTGGTGTTGTTGTTGTTGGTGTTGTTGTTGATGACATTGTTGAAAGGTGGTTTATCTGTGTTCAAATTTGGCAGATTTATGCATTGACGTGGTAATAATTTTTTGTTTCTGTTTTTTTTGTATATTTTGCACAAGAGGAAAGGAACCAAATGTTACATATATGATCCCAATTAGTTGATGTGGTCTTAATAAGGGAAATGCAATATACCTGTATGTAAGTGAGAAGAGTTTGTGCGTGTGATGTTGTGTATCAGTTCTGGATAACCAACTAAAACAAGTAACGTCGTCCTCCTTGACTATTCTAACCCATGCAAAAAGCTTCCATCACAGTTTGTTTAGATATCATAGATTATATTCACATTTATATTTTTACATTACATTTTAGTCATGAAATACACAAGAAAAATTACAGTTTAAAAAAAACAAAAAACTGCGCCACCCTTGGGAGTGAATGATGGTGCTGTGGTAAATGAAGAATGATACTGCTTGAATTTGTACAATGCTTACAATAGATGTACTGTAAAAAAAAAAAAAAAAAAGTTAGAAAAAAACAAATGCATGTTGCAGGACTAAGTTTCTTTCCCCTTCTCTAGTCTGTGTTGTTGGCTGTTCAAGTCCCCTCTACCTGTATCCTTACACTTTAACCAGATTTGTGTGCTCTCAGCGTAATAGTCAGCCTCTACCATGCTTTAAATTACTGTTTCCATTGTATACACTGTGCAAGAGGTGTGCCTTTATACTCCGAAATTATTTAATTTTGTATTTTGTAATCTTTTTTTAAAACAAAGGTAAAAGGTTATTTTAATAATAGGGTGTTTACTTTGACATGTATTATTCCCGACTTTATTTTCAACCTCCGCACCAAAATGTGTTCACATTTGTTAATGTTATTCAGTCAAATTGATAAGACCATTGTGACGATTGCGTTTTAAACAACAAAAATGTAAATGGCTGTCTCTAATTTGAAAGTTTGGAGGCTCTGTGTAAATTCATAAATCTGATTGTTCTGTCTACAGGCGTCTCTTACCTCCCTCTCAGAGTTGAGACAGCCTCTGTGCTGATGACCCCTTGTTACGCTAGTCCTGCCTCGGTAGAGAATCTGTGTGTGTGGATGTGCATCGTGGAGTGTGTATGTACACATCTGTGTGACTGTCATGATTATGTTTTGTTGTGCTTGTCCTCACTGACTGACAGCTTCCTCCATCTCAGGAGTCTGTCCATGTTGTTTTTATCACATACCAGCTAACTACAGATGTAGTATCAGATTTCAGATTTGTCCCACTCATTTCTAACAGATTCCTGTTCCCTTCCTTACACCATTACTTCCACCTCTTTTTGTGTCGCCCTGATCACATCTCTGAAATTTACCTATCAGCCTGCCTCCTATCAAAGAGGTTAAAAACTGATAGCTCCCCTTTCGTCAGTGGTTAGATGTCATATCTGTGTGCTTTCACTAAATGGGCTATTAGTTTGTACTGTCATGTAACTCATACTGTATATAGGATGTCTCGTAAAGAAAACGGGGAATGAGGGAACACAATCAACTTCTAGTCTGCTTTGCTCTGTTTGGCCCTGGAGGCCTCCTTGTAGTCACAAATGAGCAAGCTCACATAGAACACAGCAATGCATGCTGGGAGAGTTGTTTCTTTGTTTTGGGAATATTAACTCTGGATCCAGTGTAAAGCAGGCGATGACTATGCCATTTCAAGGACTTTTAACAGATTAAAGACAATAACAACACACACACAGGCCTTGCCGCTGTACTCTGAAATGATTTGTCACTGCTGCTGTAACTTCACCCATGAATGAGGTCCCCCAACCCATAACCTCCCAAAGCTTTTCAACCCCTCCAGCCATTGAGCCGCCACCATTATTTTGCCAAAAGCATCGTTCCAATCTGTGCATCCCATCGGCAGTCAAAACTACCCCACGTGCTTGAAGAATATTGTACGGTGTATAATGTATCTGTGTTTGTTCGTTTGAATTGAATTTGTTTATTTTTTTAACATGTAATCTGGGAGATGGCGGGAGGTGTGCATCGCTCATATGTGAACAACATGTGAAAGTTCAGAGCTATGCAAAACAGCTTTGTGTACATGTGGATTATCAAGTGTTAAGGGAATATGAGATTATAAATACAAATGACCGGAGGCCAGGCAACATCTGCAGGGCTCGGATCATTTCCATTGGCCATATATTTAAAAATAAAATTATTTTTAAGGACAAAACAAAATTATTTTGAAAACTCTTAGAAGATAAGTGAATTTGCATGCAAAACCTAACGCATACCAGGCAAAGGAAGTCCCCTTGCAGGTTGTGCTTTGGTCTCGCCGTGGCCCCAAGTAATTTTAAGCATTGCTAAAAGCATTAATTTGAGTGTGTGTGTGTGTGTGTGTGTGTGTGTGTGTGTGTGTGTGTGTGTGTGTGTGTGTGTGTGTGTGTGTGTGTGTGTGTGTGTGTGTGTGTGTGTGTGTGTGTGTGTGTGTGTGTGTGTGTGTGTGTGTGTGTGTGTGTTGCTGTCTGATGATGGTGGGAGTCCCCTCTCTGTGGCAGAGAGGCCAAAATGATGTTTTATGATGTTTATTGATCTACACATATAATGATAATACACTCCATTCCATAAGCATTCACTCAAACCAATTAAAGCACTTGGTCTGCTTAACTCAAAGTCTACCTTGGATGTTTTCTTCTTTGTTTATCATTACATGTAAAATGTCCTTTATCATTTTTGTTTCATACGTTGTTGGAAATTACATATGCACAGGTAGAAGTTGCTCAGGCTCAGAATCACGAAAAAGGATTGACATAAAACCAAGCTCTCCTTTTTACTCTGTACTGAATTAAAACCACATTATCTCTACACAGGATGAAAAAGCAAGCCTGTTGTTGCATCTGGTATCATAATATGCAGTGTCTTTTCAACAAATATACGAGAAAAAAAGGAAAATAAATCAGTTCATTATTTTTATTATTAAAAATGTCAGGGGAGGGAGATGGATATCTAGAGCCTATAACTGAAATGATAAGGGTGTACATTTACCCAAGGGTGGGCTATGGTTTAAAAAAAACATTTCCTGAATCAAATGTAAAATAGGAAGATAAAAACTGGGGGATGTTAACTGCTGTGGAAGAAGTGCTTGTGAAGGGTTGTGGGTGACGTTGTCTTTTCTTTTGCTTTGGATAAATTATTTGGATCAGATTCGCATCTAATCTTGATATAGATATGGAGAGCAAAAATAAAAATATTTGTTCAATATAATTCAGGTTGTTTTTTTCAGGGGGCACCGGGTCGAGGCCTCTGAACAGACGAGTGATTGAGATTAATCATGATGAATACAAAATTCAGCGCGAATAATCGGTTTCTTGATTGTCTGTATGGAAATTCATGTAGGCCAAAAAGGGTGAAACGTGGTTGCATTATAACTGATTCCTAGTAAGCGATCAAAATTGCAGACTGACTGAACTCAATTTAATTATCATTTTCTATGATGGCGATATGCTTTGAATAATAAATCTCCATAATTAAGTGCTATGTAATTTTATAATAGCCCATCATGATGTTTGGGTCAAGATGTTCATTTAATCAAAGAGCCTGAATATCAAAACGTTGAATGTGTCCCTAGACAAGCAAGACGTCACCTAATGCCGGTTTCACGAAAATATTATAATGCTATGATATAAGTATCACAGCAAAACTATAGATGTAATATCCTGTAAGCATATTTAAGTGATGCCATATGAGATAAAAAAAAATAAAAAAACATTAAGCACAATAACACATTGTGAGTATAGGAATATTATAAGAATATTATTCGTTAGACATTTTTCTGATGGTGTAAGGAGACGTGCATCAGATTCACAGCCATGAGTTTGTTTTTCCCAAGAATTTGTTCATCCGATACTGCTCACTGCGCTCCTGGTGCTTTCATCAGCTTATATAATTACTCACTTTGAGTGGTAAATACAATGATAGAAGAACTATGACCTCCAGTCGGTGATTATCAGAAGGCAAAAAACATATCCAGTTTATTCTCAGAATCATTGCCAAATGTGTTTTCTTTCCTTATGGTGCCCTATCCTTCCATAACTCACATCACTCCTTTACAGTAGATATGGATTTACGTCAAACGTTTTCACTCACTCTCACTGGAAATACACACTGATCCAGAAAAGAGATAAAGCGTCATCTCACGGTGCGTTGAGAAGAATCACCGTTAGAGATGTGTGTGTTGATGGTGATATGAATGTTACTGGGTCTCATCAAGAGCCAACTCAAGGTGTCAAATTTCCAGATGGGAACAAACTCGCTGTTTATCGCCTAAATTATATCCTTAAAGTTTCTAATTCAGTGAAGTAATTGGTTAATTTCATAATCCGCTGCTTATTGCCTTTAAAACGACATGACGTCGCGTCACCATAAGCAATTACGCACATGGGGTCGTAAGAATAGGGCTGATATTATTTATTAATATTGTTTTTTTTACATATTAGTATTTTAAATGTTCACAAATTATAGGCGGTGGCACAGCATCAGCTCGTCGGATGAAAGTGTGAACAGTAAGTATGGTATCCATAATAGACAACTGATTCAACACACTGATTCTGGATTCTGGAACATTTGCAGATGTTATGCTTTGGATTCCCTTTTGTTTTGTAATTTGTACATTAAATGCAAGACTCTAAATATCAGTACTTTCATATATCCGCCCACAATGAAAAGTCGCAATATTGTTTTTTGGCAGAACCTGAAAATAATATATATTATACATATATATTTATATTGGCTGCTGTGAAAGTAGAACGCTAAACTTTTCCCTGTTAAGGCTAAAAACACAGCAAGATATTAACGAGTCATTTAGTCTCTTATTAATAATAAAGAAGTGAAAAATCCTTCCAGTGTAGGGGAGTTAATCACACTTATTTCCACTGCAGTTTCACTTGTTTATATTTTCTAGAAATAAGTGTCAGTATCTTGAAACAATGCACAGTGATGCAGATCGCTGCAACAGTGTCGACAAAAGGAAATTCTTCAGTTGATCTGCATGTAGTCATGTAGCTCGACTTGACCGGAGCTGTTTCAGATGTGAGCGAGTTTCAAATCGGATCCCGAAAATATCCCACTCTACTGTGTAGACAGTAAGGGGGGGGAATCAGATGGTCCACATCTGGTCAGAAGATCCGTTTTTTGGGGGGAGGGTGTAAATCCAGCCAAAACACCGTCTGATCTTTACTGCGGTGAGAGGGAGAGCCATATTTTCACCGTCAGTACAATGTGGAGAACAAGCAGAGACAACCCTGCAGACAATAAACAAAGACCGGGTCGCCATGTGCACCGCAGCTGCTGCTCAACAGGAAGCTGGTTGGGGGAACGACCGCCAGGGGGCAGTCTAACACCTGAAACCACAGCACAGGCACAGATTCGATACTACATCTGTTGATTGCGCAGTTCTCTCCTAACCACGACAGGTTGTTGTTTTTATGGCGTTTATGTGCTGTGGATATCAGACTAATCACCATGGAAACCCAGTGACGGGCAAATACAAGGTTAAAATGAGTTTGCCTCTATGCAATAGACCAAAACCATCAGTTGGTCTGTAGTGGAGGATTGGAGATGTTCGCTATTTACAAAAGCTAAATATTTTGTTGGGTTCAAGCCCCCATGCTAGCAAGTGTCCACCCCTGCTGAAGTGTCTTTGAGCAAGGCACTGAGTCCCTACCAGCTGCTGGAGTGCTGTTCAGTGGCTGACCCTGATCTCTGACCTCCCTGCTGGAGTGGCAAGAGAGAAAATAATTTCCCTACAGGGATTCGTTACATATCATATTTTCATTATTTGCAAAAGATGTGTACCCAAATAATGCAGAAGTTGTCATGTTGGCATTATAAGTAGTTCTTCCTCTCACAAAATAGTGTCTGTCCAATATGGAACATTATTTTAAGGAGGAGACAACCCAGTAGTTTCTTAAGATAGTGTCCTTTATTTCACCTTCAGGGTAATCTGATAAAATTGTGTATTTGCACAATTTTATTTTGTTTCAAATCCCCCCACAAATGTCTGTAAAGTGCTTAAAATATATGTATTTTAAAAAATGAAAACTCAAAATAATATAAAGTATGTAGTAAAAAATAAGACATGGTGATCAATTTCAAATAGTTTCAGATAGTCTCTCACATAGGGCATATAGTTATTATACTGACATATATCCTACCCACTCATAATCCATATGAGCTGTATGCAATTCCTTGCAACATGCATCTACTGACAGTAAAACAGGGCACAAAACAAAAGGCAATACAAATGCAGTATAAAAAGACACAAAACAGCTCTGTGATAAAATTGCTTAAATTTACTGTCAAGACATACTTTAATCTTCATAGTAACGTGGTGATGAGATGGAGACTGATCTGAGCTGATGTCAGGCTGGCTGGTAGTTCTCCACCCGCTGCAGTAAGGCCTCTGAGTAGCCAGGGGAGTAATACCTGGAACAAGACGAGCATCTTCTTTTTAATACTGAAAGTATTCATTAATTGCTTAAGTTTTCTCCCTTTTTTTTTTAAATGCTTGGCTTGTGAGTGAGTGCAGACCTGACAATCTCCTCGGGGTAGCAGTTGTTGATGGCGTTGATGTGCTCCTGCAGGGCGGAGCCTTCGTCAGCCTTGATTTCCTGCACCTTCTTCAGCCCCCCACTGGTCACAAACAGACGCCGCGCCTTGCTGTCATGAGGCAGTATCTAGAGGAGGGAACACAAAATGTCACCGTTCCACGATCCTTGAATAGAAAAAGAATTCAAACTAATAATTAAGAGCATACATTTTTATTTCCCCATAATCAACATTTCAGTGCCTAGAGTGGCAGACTATAGACAAGACCTTTTGAAATTAATTCATTCTGATGTAAATGTTTGCCATAGCCAGTTTATCTGCTGTGCTGAAAAGACTATTTTGCCATAGTTTTTTCCCCATTGTTCAGCAGACAACATAAGTTGGCTGTACACTGAAAGTTTGAGAGTTAAACTGTTTGTACCATAATGCAAGATTGCTGCTCACGCTATTTATTCTTCTATTCCAGATAAACCAGAATCTAAGATGCAATCGTTTTAGTGCAGCAGAGGATCTTCCCCTGGAAACGTGTTTAGACCAGCAAATGTAAAAGCTTTCATGAGGTGGCTAGAGGTTGAATCAATATTGTGTTATATCAATCAGGGACACAGAATAGAAAAACAGACATTTATTTATATGAAAATGTCCCGAATTATTACTTTAAATTGCATTGTTGGCACACCTTGCTGAACTGGCTGACCACATGTTTGAGGATGTTGCTTGGGGCGTCGTACAGGAGGGGCTCCAGGGCCGGGAGGTAGGTGCACTTCTGCAGGATACTCTTCAGAGCCTTCTTACACTGGGTAGAGCAGGACACGAGAAAAGGGGTTTCCCTACCTGTTCATCCCAGGTGACTTGTGATTCAAGACTCATAGATTATTTATTGGGGTCAATAGACAAAGGTGAATCTAACTAGAAATCTAACATCCTTCTATGTGTGAAACAAACTCAAGTCTCAAGTCAGCCTAATACCCGGCGCTGTGATTGTACTGTGTCCTTACTTTGCCCTGCAGGTCCTCTGAGCTGTTGGCGTCCATATAGAGCTCCAGCAGCTTGGGCAGCAGGTTAGCTGTGGCCACGGCCCTGGCGTGCTCTGGGGTGTGGCGCCCTATCTGGCCGATGGACCAGGCTGTGGCTGACTTGACATGATCCTCAGGCTCCTCGGACAGACACAGGGCCAGCTGGGGCACCCCCTGTAGGATGGGAGGGCACACAGTAGAATGGTTGAGTTGATCTGACAGCTGTTAAAGTCATTCATGACCTTTATCGACCTCTATAGGCAGTAGGAATTGCAACAACATCTTATCGTTACCTCCTCCTAAGTTTCTAAATAGACATGCTGGGACATCCTACATACAGAATAATAGTCACGTGGTCAGATGGGAGAATGAGAAGAAGAGAGGAAGAAAAATAATAAGAAGAAACACACCCACATACACACGCATACCTTGGAGACGATGACAGCCATGGCGAGGTTCTCAGTGTGAGCCGCCACGTATCCTAGCATCATGATCCCCGGCAACCGCAGGTTTCCACTGCAGTCGCCCAGGTAGTCGACCACTGCTGCCATTCCGCCAGAATTCACAATCAACTGGGATAGCTGGAAACACACACACAACACACAGACTGGTTACTGTCTCTGTGTATGTATGTGGACATGTGTGTGTGTGTGTGTGTGTGTGTGTGTGTGTGTGAGGGTGTGTGTGTGTGCGCATGTATGAGGGTGTACAGTACCTCAGGTGTGTGTTTGACCACCTCTCTCATCAGCGTGGTGACATTCTTCCTGACGTACTCGTCGGGGTCTCGGAGGCAGGCCAGCGCAGCGGGGAAGATCTCGGCCTCGACCACCATCTCTGCCAGGCTGACCGAGTGCTTACTGATCTGGCTGAGGGCTGACAGGACCTGCCTCTGGACAGCAGGGAACAACGGGTAGAAGATGGGAAGAGGACAGAGATGGAGAGAAAAAGATGCCACGTCTCAATTGTGCTCACAGATCTCCTACTCCAATTTGCTAATCAAATTCCATGACTATTCCACAGCACCTATTTCCAAGGCCAATATTTATCAGCATCTATGTTCAAATGTAGTATGAGTAGTTTAGCTACAACTATCACATTACATAGAACATATGTAATTAGGAAACGTGTTATTTTGATTATTCCTTCAAAGCTAACAAGATCTGCCAGCAGCCAATGTGGACATTAAACACTTAAACTGGTTGACAGAAAGGTATTGAACATATTTCCTTGACATTTAAAAGACTTTTTGAATGATAGGTGTCATTTTACATATTTCTTCCAGGCCTAGAAAAGACTTCATGACTTTTCCAAGTTTTCCAAGACAAAGAAGTCAGAAACCTGTGTGCATAATGAACGTTTAAAACATAATCCTATTATTATACTGACCACACTGTGCACACTGTCACAAACAACATGTAACAAACAGTATGTCACCATAATCACTTTCTTGTTGTTTTCTTTGATTGGTTAATTCACCACCACCATCACACGTCTCACAATTAGTTTTTTGCTCTAAAATGCTCTAAAATATTGAGTTACTATTTTGCAAATTTTTTACTCAATCTAACCAGAAATACAGATGGATATCCTTGGATTTTCAATAATCTGATGTTGGAAAAAATTACCTTCTAAGCCTTTTAAAATTATTTTGTTCCTACTGATCCTACTGAACCTACTGATCAGTAGGTACAGGGCAAGAGTTTTGTTAAAAACAAGGATGGAGGGAAAGCAATGCGATGTTATAGAAACCAAAAAAGGCTTTCTATTTAGTCAATATCTTTTTTGTGTAATGTTGTGTAAAATAGCAACACCTCGATCTATATCAGTATGTCCTGTTGAAAAATTTGTGGAAAATATATAAAAATGTAACTGTGACCAGATGTAATGGGAAATCCAAATAACTAAATAACAAATAAATAAAATGTTTGAAAAACATCTCTATTGTTAAGAATAGTCTGGAGGCTCAATAATCAAACAATAATTACACATTTGTGGGTGGCACTGAGTACACAAACATTTAGTACCCATGGTTCAATTATCTGTTTCTTGGCATGCTTGTCTCAATAATCTGTTAAGGTTTTTGGCAAACTACAAGATTTTAACAGTTCACAAGGAAACGAGAATTCAAATGAGAACATTCTGTATTACTGAAATGCTGTTAAATGAGCCCGTACATTATGGTGTTATGTGAAAACAATGGGTTCCTTTCATTCGTGCTACTATGCCTGCCTAATTGAGTTCAACTGAAAGCCGGTTTGGGGAGAAAATGATGATGCAAGCTGCCACTCAAAGCAGAGGGCTGTCCAAATAAACGCCGGGCCGTCCTCCTAGCTGGCCTTACCTTGAGCTTGGCGTCCGGGTTGAGGATCATCTGCGCCAGGTGGGCGATGGCACCAGTATCCACGACGGTCTGTGCCAGCTCTGGTGTGTGTTTGGAAATGTCGCTGAGGGCCGAGGCAGCGATGCGTTTGAGGGCCATCTCAGGCTCCTGGACACACAACACCAGCAGGGGCACAGCGCCTGCATCCACAACCGCCTGAGACAGCTCTACACAGTGATGGGAAGGGATGGGGGGGGGGGGAAACATGAAAATAGTGGGACGCTGAGTGACGCAGTGATTGCGAGAGTGTGTGTGTATGCTGGTGTGTGAGTGAGAGAGAGCAGTGTGTCTTCATATAGTGTGCTGTGCCGTGTGATGTAACCCAGGCAGACAAAAAGATAGAGAGAAATGTAATGTAATGATGCTAATGTGGAAAAAATCGAACCACGCCAGTTAAGCTCTTTGAACTGAAGAACTGCAGTACAAAGAGAGAGACGGAGATGATAACCCTGAATACGTTAATCTGTCATGCTTACGTGCGTTGTGCCGTGCGATGTAGCCCAGAGCCCAAGCAGCAGCCTCCTTCACCCCGGGGTCAAACTCTTCCAGGGAAAGAACCAGGGCGTCTACCCCGCCGCAGGCCACCACAGCCTGGGCCAGCTCTGGAGAGTGTTTGGCCACTGCTCGTAACACGAACGCTGCTGCCTTCTTATAGAACCTCTGTACACACACACACACACACACACGCACGCATACACACACACACACACACACACACACACACACACACACACACACACACGCACACACACACGCACACACACAAATACCAAATGTCAGGGTCCTGCAGAAAACACATCAGGCTTATGTTACGTTTTTTTTTTACTGTCAGTGACCATTGACATTAGGGTTACACCCAAATATTGGTTGACCAATATATCGAGCCGAGATGATGTGGTCCCCTGACCACAGCTACATATAAACAGTTTTAAAAAGCTGCAATAAAATGTTATTTTCTTTGTCCACTTTATTTTTTTTATTTCATTTTCCAATCGTGTTTTTGTAAATGAACTCTTCCTTTAAAGGTCTGTGTTTCCCCTACCATTGAATAGGTGGTGTTGGTCACCCTGCCTGATTTCATTAGTCTGGTTTTGTTTGGAGAGTTTTTGTGATCATGATGGTTTAGATCCTGCTTCAGAGGCTTTTCCATCCTGACAGGAATACAATTCTAAGGGGAATACTGAAATAAGCTAATTTAAAGATATTGAATAACGGCATAGAATATCAGTTATCAGCAACTTCAGCCTAAAAATATCAGTACTGGTAGTGGCCTTTGGTCAAACCCTAATTAGCATTGCTTCCTGTGAATGCAGCATGTTCCATGACCCTGGAACCAAGCCATAACACTGAGAATGCATTGTAAAATGGAGAACTTTTGGAGAACCTTTATTCTTTGAAGCTCCAGGACAACGCTGCAATGGATGTTGAACAACTATATCTGATGGTGCTATTTTTGTTGCTTTCTTTCTCCTTACCAACAAGTACTAAACCTCGCCTCCAATCCCTGTAGGAAGTCTGACACCTCTAAGTGGACTGATAACAGAGAGAGAGAGAGATGGAGAAAGAAAGGCTTGGTTGCTCTCATGGTAAAGGGCTCTTAGGTTTTGAAGTGGCCCCCAGGCAGACTGCCAAGTTAGCCCAACACACACCCTCCCATTCAGGAGCCTGACCCTAGGGCCCCACAGTATGAGACACACACACACATAAACACAGAACAAGCAGGCCTCCACAGAGCAGACAGTAATTACGCTGTAAGGCAACCTGCTACCCAAGTCCAATAAAATAACAGCCTGTCTCCAGAAGCTATAGGACACTGACGTTCTGCGAGGCCAGGGAGTAGACCAGCTGGGGCAGGATGTCACCCTTCACCACAGCCTCAGCCAGGTCGTCACTGTAGTTGGCCAGGCGGCCCAGGGCCAACGCTGCCGTCTGCTGGATGGTAGGAACCACATCCAACAGCAGGGGCCGCAGCAAGGACATTACACCTAGGAGAGGAGGGTAGGAGACAGGGGACAAGGAGAGAGACAAAGGGGTGTGTAGGCAGAAACAAACAAACAAACAAACAAACAAACAAACAAACAAACAAACAAACATAGCTGAATGCTATAAGTAATCTTAGTAATATACGTTTAAGTTAGTTAGCTAGGGGACAGTCTCGCCTCTTAACCTTACCTGCATTCTGTAGGATTTCTATGTTTTGTGGTCTGGTTGCAAGTTCAGCAACGGTCTGTACAAACTGCATCCTTGATTTCTGATACTGCTCGAAAACTGCAGGACAGATGAGGCAGGTTGAATAACAATGTTAGTTAAATCTCAATAACGTGAATCAAAACAGCTCAGCCGAGAGTTGCCCTCTGATCAGGGAATATATTAATCCTTACCTTGTAAAATCTGTCGCTGACTCATTATTACAGATTGGTCCAATTTTGCCTCTTAAAAAAAAAAAGAAAATAAAAACTACAGCTGTTGAGTGTGATTAAATTAGCCCACAAAACGCATTTAGGCTACTCGGGGTTTGGGTCAGTTAGTGTTGTTGTTAAGTGTTGCCCTGGCAACCAACAGGAAGAGGAGTGTGCGTTGTGCCTGCTCTGCGCCAAAGATTGTATACCGAGAAGATGAGTCACTCACTAGCCTCCGAGCCGCCGCGTTGAGCTAGGACGTTTCTTGTTCCCGGAACTTGCGGGTTAGTTCGTCTCCGATTGCGCCGTTTATGTTCCCGCTAAACGGCAACAGCAGGCTGCTCTTTGTAGCGAGGCTGCTCCCCGTCACACACTTTCAAAACGTCCGTTTATTTAGCACGAGTTTATTTAGCATGAAACTCGCTCTTTCGCTCCCTCCCTCTCTTTGACTCTCTCTCTCTCTCTTTCCCATTCTCTCTCTCTCTCTCTCTCTCTCTCTCTCTCTCTCTCTCACACACACACACACACACACACACACACACACACACACATACTTTCCCTATCAAGCTCAGTCTGTGGTCATTTAGTATGATTCAGGCTAGTAATAGCATAAATCACACCGACTACGGAATCATTCATGTAGCCATATAGGTTTTTCATCAGGTTAGGGGATTATTAGCCTATATCCTAAATTTTAGTCGTGGCTGGTAAATTTGTCATCTCTACCTGCTGTTTAAGCAGGAACCAGCTATCATTCCGAAGAGCTCTATTTAAAGAAATGGGTGGTGAATTTGGAAATCTACTAGCCACTGTAATTGGACATAAAATAATTCTGTCCTGTTCTGAGTGGCAAAAACCTTTTTAAGACTAGCCTAGAATTTATTCTTCATGGAGTATTTTTCTAATTTAGTTCACTAAATGAAAACCCAGGCTGCTTGGTCTATTTCTATTTTATTATCGAACGTTTTCGAACGTCAGATAATTATTACATTGAATTGAAATTGGCCCAATAAATAAAGCCTAAAGATTGTGCATTGAATAAGAATACATTTTCGTTGGATTTCTGTTTCCGTGTTATAAGGTGGTAAAACTAACCTATTAACACCCTAGTTAAAAAGTCAAATTTAAATAATTAGGCTGCGTAGGCTACTAATATTGTTCCTTTTTGTAAATGACAAACTTGGAACAGCTCTTATCCTCCCTACCGTATCAATGTATTTATAACATTCTGCAGATATATTTTTCCATTTAAAGACAGCCTTAACGTGATAATCACTAATCCAGTAGACTATTTAATTATCTTATTCAATATATATATTATAATATATATTTTATTAGACAATTACATTTTATCAAGCAAAGAAATTCCATAATGAACTCTCCCAGGTGAGTGGTGCAAATCCCAAGATGTTGTTTTTTTCAATTCATATCTGCTTATTTTATTTTATTTTTGTATAAAATAAAATACTTGACTTCAGGTTTTCTAAATCTAATTATATTCAGACATTTATATTTTCTACTTTAGCCTAAATTATATATCTATTTTTTCTGAACAAAGGGGTAACGTTTCTGGTCCATTAACCAAATTAAATGTTTTCCCCCTTCACAGGCCTGAAGAGATTTGACAACCTGTGATTGCCACTGATTAAAACCTTCATGTTAAATAAATGCAGTTTAAGAAGTTGTACACCTATTTCAGCAAAATCGATGCCATGTATGGCCAGCACCTCTATGAGACAAATATTATGTAGTTGCATAATAGCGCGGAAAGCTACATTTTAGAATAAAGAATACTATACATGATGCGTTTAAATAGACAAAGTAGACTGGAGTTTCAATCTTTTTTTTTTTTCAAAGAATTTAACCTACTGCAGTTCAATGCAGGGGAAAAAAATAATAATAAAGAAAAACATAAAGCTTACATCTAAGGCTTAAATAAATGCACTCGTATCAGCATGATTTGATCATGCCTTGTGTTGTCCCAGGCCACGTTTTGGGAGGCTGCCCTCGTTAATGCAATTAAACTACCGCTGATCCAACAGACATCTGTGCGTTTTTTTGTCTCTTGGTGCGCTGCTTCGTCTGATTTGAATTATTCCTTCATTTGGTGGATTCAGTACATACAAAACACCAGACAGTCTTTTTCAACAAACACAAAAAAAATAAAGCGACTTCTTTAATAAGTGTAAAATGTTTTATTTAGATGTTTTTATACTGTGCAACAGTAACAATACAATAAGTTGTCCATACAATCGAGCGATACAAATACGGAAAACACGGGAGACATTGAAACATCTGTCATTGAGCATGAAATGGAGCTGAATAAGAGCCCATTGTCATTCCCTCGGAATAAAGGGGAAGAGAATAACATCATCGCTGATTAAATATGCATTTTGTTGCTATTTACATGTGGATTTTCTAAAACTGCTTACGTGTTACGAAGATAAGCAATTGGATTCCACTGCAGCTACGAGTTTGTTTCTGTTTTTTTTTTATCCAGTAAAGGCAAACGTAGAGTGGATTTCTTCTCCACAGACTGGTACAAGCCTAGCCTACTGTCCCTGTAGCCCACAGCCCCATACAAAGTTCTTTTCCCAAGTATAGGCTCATCTTTATTGAAACAACTTCCTTGAAACACTTAAAAACCATGTCAACTGAATTTTAGGCTGGAGGCAAACAAGCATAACCCTTTCTCTTAAAATAAAAACTATTTTCATGAGCATGCATGTTTTAACTGACAGTTTCAAATAGCCAGTTTAGTTTCAAAAAACACTTAAAATAGTCATGATAAACACATTTGATTTGACCAAAAAAAATAATAATAAAATAATCAACAAAGGAAAGAAAATAAAGACTATTTTCAGTCACATCTGTAAAATAAAAAAAAAGGTGTAGCTTTGAAGGGGATAATGTTTGCAATTCTCCTGTCTAACCCTTTTCTAAACACACCGACACTCCGCGAATGCCATCTTTCCAAATAAAATCCCCGCCACCCCGCTTACTTATTCCTTTTTTTGAAATGTTTCATCTGATTCCACTACGTTAAAACTTACATATCCCATAATATTTATAACAACGAGAGAAACAGAGAGAGAGAGAGAGAGGCAGAGAGAGAGAGAGAGAGAGAGAGAGCATTGTCTACCACAATGGAACTACGTTGGCATGGAAACGGTATTAGCTGAGCTGGTCTGGCGTTGGCTGGTCCGGTCCGGAGCCCCATCAACCCGAGGAGGTGGACGAGCCGTTCAGGGAAACTTTCCTGGGCTTGCTGCTGCCGCTGCCGAAGGGGTAAGGCCGGCTCTGGGTCGGACCGGTGGCCGGCGTCCCGTTGACGCTGTTGGGGACGTGGGGGAGCTGCGGGTGCGGGGACTGCGCAGGCGTGCCGGGGCTCGGCAGAGACGAGGACGTGGAAGGAACCCCGACGGGACTTCCGGCTTTGTCGCTGGCGGAGTCGCTCTCGGGACCGGATCTGCTCGCACTGTTCTGGCCCTCCAGCTGCGCGTGGCTCATCTTCATCTTCTTACAGTTGGGTCGGACTCGATACTTCAGGGGCAAAGGGCCGTTCTGTGGAGTGCAAAAGAGAAAATGAATGCTACAAACCCATACTGACTTAAAATAAATATGCCAACAAATGAAAAAATTAAGTTCACATATGCTTCAGAAAATGTTTAGACAGATGTTTCAAAGAAAGGAAAAAAGACCAACATGTACTTGTCTGTATAGACGCCATTCATTCAAAAAACATTTTGTATATCTTCAATAGGCTATATATTCTCTGCATGTACAAATATTTTTTTTAAATATTTACATATAGCGATTTAAAACAAACATTCTCCCTACATGTCGGCAGTCAGACAACATGGGCAAATCAAATACAAATTTTCAGGTCTAAAAACTCGATTGTTTTTAATTGAGCTGATCTAACAATTTTCACAGCCAGGTTTCTTTTTCTTTTTTGTCTTAGACTACTCAAGAGACTGCCCCCGCTCCATGACTTCTTCTTCCTCATGTTAGCATCTGTAGCCTTTCATACAAGCAGCATAGAAGGAATGGGATCAATCAATAATAAATAGCTTACATAGTCTAATTTATGTAATCCTATAACCACAACAACTAGTTGGCTAAGACAAACACATGCGTTTGGAAAAGTATAAAACGTTGAAAAATATATATATACATTATTTATCCTATATTTTGTATATTTTTATTTTTTAAATTACTCTACATAAATATTGCTAACAACAGTGTTGTTTATGTCACTAAACCAAAACAGGGTTATGGCACTGCAAAAAAACTAAAAATCATACTAAAAGATATTTAACAAAATAGTCACTTCAATTAACTGTCAAACTGCTAAAGTCAGTAATAAAAAAAAACAACTCTAGTACAATGTATAATCTTGAATCTATTAACTAGCTCAACTAAGAATGTAACAATGTTATTTAAAAATTAGCATTTGGGTTTTAAGTTCCTAATTATTCTGGCCACTACATTAAAAAAATTGGTGTTTATTGTGTTTTTTGTGTCATTGTGTTTATATTAATTTTGGATTCTCAAGAGTGATCGTGGAAGACCACTGTACTGCAATCACAAGCTGTTTAAATATAATTAATGGATCAGGGATGGTTTTATCAACATTCACGCCACAAACTAGATTAGCTAAAACAAACAAGGTTTTATTAATGTATGGGTAATATAGAGGACATTTAAAACACTGAATAAACCAAAAAACAAGCCACAACATCTAGTCCTATATATGTATCTCTTACCCTTCTCCAAGTATAGATATAAGCTATATCCATTAATGTGTAGTAATCTTTTAGCGGCTCGTCCTCATACATGACTTCAACCTAGGGTGAAAAAAAATTACTTTCAATTAATGAACAACAACAATTGGGTATTGGGTAAAAATTATGTTGAAACAGATGACACAAAAATGCCATGCCATCAGTATTCCCTTGGTCATCCATTTATTCCTAAAATATTAAATAAATAATTCAGTTAAGGTGGCTAGGTTTTATACTACTACTTATACTACTACTACTATATACAGTATAAAACAATAACATTAAAAAAACAACAACAACAACAACTACAGTGTATGCTTTACCTGGTAAGCGTTGGGGATGTCCATTTTACTGCGCAGGAACTTCCTCAGATGCATGACTGTCATGGCTGCTGGACACTGTAGGTACCTCTTGTTAGCCACCTGCAGATGTAATACAGCATTTAATCTCCATTGCATAATATATCTATAGAAATGTATGATATATAGAGTGAACATCACAAAATGTTGTGGAGGACAAGGTTTGGTCCACCTTAGAAGCAGATTAAAACTAATTTGTTTTACAGAAGAGCTACAACCTTTATTTAGAGGCAACAATGTTTTTGTGAAGCTGTGTTGAGATTTAAAAAAAAAAAGAATAATACCTGAGATACCTGATCTTTAGACTGCTTGTCCTCTGGTCCACCACCCAGTGTAACCCTAGACAGAACAGGAAAAAACAGAAACAGCTTAGCACCCTTGAACGCTTCACATATCAGCTTTGTGATGATGTCATTTTTATGCTGTGCCAATGCTGTTCATAAACTCAATACTGACTGATCCTGATCATTTTCAGTTGCTTGCTTACTAAAAAGACAAGAATTTTGCGGGAAACACCAAAATATCCACATAATCAAAACAACCTCTTAAATTAAAAGAACAGTGTACTGCAGCTACATTGTCACATTGGTAGAGCTGACAGTCAGGCATTGTGTGTATTCAAATATTCCCTTTTTGGAATTATATTTGACACACAAAAAAACAAGGTCAGACAGGCTCAGCGCTAATGTCAGTGGTTTCAGAAAACCCTCTGGTGCTGCAGGCAAATCAAGAGGCTTATCAGTAACTGAAATAACTTAACTGTGGAAGAACAAGAAAAGCCTTGGCACGATTGTTGATCATTTGGAAATTTCACATGAAGCCTGATCCAGTGGAGATATGTTTCACAAAGGGACTGCTGGACAAGGCCCATATTAACCCAGAGAAAATATGTGTTCATGAACTCAGTTAGTAGGATTTTATTGATTTTAAAAGAAGCAGTCCATTTCCCTGAGTGTTTTTTTTTGTATTGCGTCAGACCGTAGGGAAGCTGAGCTATGGGAGAGACAGGAGATGGTTCTGGTGGATTCTGATCCCAGGCCAGCAGAGGTACTGGTGGGTCCAGAGACAGTGGTGATAACACAATCTCTTAGTTAGGAATGTTTTTGAATATCTAAACAAAATATGCTGGAGTTAGTCCATGCACAGCAGTGGGAAACACTAATGTAAGACTTACAGACAATGTTTAAGCATGTTTAATGAAGTCCAATAAACTGAAATTAATGTAGCTGTTAACATTTCTACTCTGTCAATAACAATAATTTCTATGTTAATTAGGACCCTATTATGAATTATGTTACTACATAATATCATTACAGCATTGATACCAATATTATTACATTAAATTATGAAGGAGAAACACATTTTATTTACAATGCAACCAAATGTTGTAACACTGCCTACCTGCTCTGGTCAAAGAACTCAATAGAGAGGCTGATGATCTCATCATCTGTGATAATTCTCTTGTCCTCATCCGCCACCTCACCACGATCCTCGTTCGATCCATTGGAAGCTACAGAAAAAAATAAATACACCAACAGGCTGGTCAGTATCCTAAAACTGATGGTAAACTGAAACTGTAAAGCATGAACAAGAAAAACAAGTCGGAACATTTAACAACAAGGGAATAAAACATCTGCCCAGGAAAATGATTTAAGTTCATTGTTTCCATCAGGAACTTCAAGAAATCTGTTTTCTCCCTCTTGTTGCGTTGACTAAACATAAGAAATACAAAAAAATATTAATTTCTCATGCACGCTTCTGAACTCACCATCTACAGAAGGGTGCTCCGCATAAAAATCTCTCCTCCTCTTCATCTCATCTACAAAGAACAACCAGAGGGGGCAAGCCATTACAAGTCTGTTTACCTTCAGCGTTGAAAGAAACATCACAAGGCTAAAATACTGAATGCACCAGCATTTCCTCTAGTTGGTTTATAGCGCTTGTGATTGGGAGTAGTTTTTGTCTTAGTTATATTTCTGTTCGGGAGCAGGTTGTACCACTAAAATTGGAATTTGTGTCTTTATCAGAATAAATTGGGCTGAATTATGTATCTTCTTATTTCCTCTTTTCATTTGCAGTAGTTAAAATATTCTGGCTGTATGAAACACTTAAGTCCTCTGCAATGGCATGAGGATATTAAGTAGTAGAAAGTCAGAGTGAAACTAAACACAGCGTGCTAAATAAAGAGATGGCTGTACTGTTCTGCTCTCCACTTACTTTTGAACAGGCCAGGGACCAGCTTGTAGACAATGTCCTGTAGAGTTTTGTCAGACCTTGAGAGAGGAAGAGAAACTTCAGTATTGTGATTCAGAGAATTACTTCACTACTGGGGAACTCAGCATTTGCAGTCAAAGCCAGTTGCACTACAGGAAAAAAGTGGAGACAAATGGTTGGAGCTTTTTCTCTGTTCTATTTCAATCAATTGTCAATAGTCAAATGATAGCCTATTGTTGTGAAAAGTCTGTTTTGCCGTTTAGAAATGGTTCATCTAGAGGGTTAACAGGATACTCATTGCTTGCAGGCACTGCAGAATGTAAGTAGGTATACAACTTGTACGCCTCTAGTATCAACACACATCCTAATATATAATTGGTTTGCTGAAAGACATTTCTGTTTGTGGCTGTAAGGGCTGTGGTAAAATACACAGATTATAATAATCTGGCAGATGTCAACAGACAGTATTTTACACCAGTCACTTCCCACTAACTGGCTGATTCAGCTGTCCACAGTGGGGACAAAGAAATATGAGAGAAAAAAGTCTTCATACTATTGCCATGTGTGCTTAACATTGTCATCGTTTCAACTCATTCAATCTATAAGAATAAAAAATATGTAAAAACATACTATGGTCAATCACTTCAATGCAAGATCAAGAGTCACTCATAAACCAAGAAGACAAAGTTGTTTTTTTAGCCTATTCCAGCCAAAATACTATTATATTATATGATTCCCTTTGCCTCAGCAAACACCAAAAAACAGGGATATGTGAAGAACAGCAACAAGCAATGGACAGTTGGACATTAACAGTGTAGAAACAAAACAGTTAAACGTGATTGTATGCAGCAATGCAGTTTAGGAACAGATGAAGAACAGATGAACAGATGAAGAAAATAAAACAATCTGTTCTCACCTAATGTTGAGAAGGGGCTTGGTTTTGTGCACTTGTACATCACAGATGGGACAGTATTTGCTGGTTTCCAAATAGCGCACAATGCACATCTTGCAGACTGTAACACATACAATATGTCAAATATGAGTACATGATTTTGCTGCCAAGGAGAGACTTGCACCGGGGCATTATGCACATGGTAACAGGTAAGAAAAGATCCCAGAAGGAGTATAAATCCCTGCATGTTGGGTGAATTAAGACATGCAAAGGCTATGGTTATATTCTACTGCATCATAACTGTAAATTAATTCATATAATTACAGCAACGAACTTGCACAGCTCAATTTCAACATTTTCCCTAAGTTGTTTTATGAAGGAAGTGTTGCTCACATGAATGAAGACACTCGATGATGGTAGTTGCGTCTATGAAATATCCCCCGCACAGGACGCACATGAGGTGAGGGTTAAGCTCCGTAATCTTTATCCTGGTCGTCCGATGCATGGTCAATAAAAAAAAAGCACAGTCCTGTGTGGGAGGTAAGAGCAGAAAAAAAAAACTTAAAATCATGCCGGCGGGGAAAACCCCCCCAAAACAAAGCATGCATCTGACGAGAGGGGGTCTTTACATCACCTCCACCATTTGGAATATAGGCTCCTGTTTGTTTGACTGTGTTAAAGCAACATCATCTTCTATGCTAATCCTATGATAACCAAAGGGGACGGTGCTCGGTGGCAGATTGATAGGCAACAATTGGGCATTGGTGACCGGCTACCGAGTGACCGAGGCCAATGACCAATCATAAATCAATCACTTCCACTGATGGATCGACAACCGCTGCTCCAATGTGGGGAGAAAAGAAGCTGCTCTGCGACCCCAGAACGGTTTAAATAAATAAATAAAATATTTAGAATAGACATCACATTTTACCATGTCAAATATAATCACACCAGACTGTCATTCGGGACCAATGTTCCACGCGTGGAACAATTTATCGCACAGACCAGACAATAACCGTAACGCCCAAAATAAGCGCGTCTGTGAGTTTTGACTGCAGATGATATGAGATGCAGGGTGAGCACGGCTGACACAGGTGAGAGGGGGCTGTCTCTGTGTCAGGTGTGCCGCATTATGGGAAACCTGAGCGTTTCTATGGCAACTTCCTTTGCTTTTAAACCCACATGGCTCTCGGCCAGTAACCGGAACAAGACGGGATCTCGCCGAAGACAGCGGCATCGCAACCCGTCGGTGCTGTGAGCAGGAGCAGGCTGAGTGATGAAGGCTCCCCCCGTCCCTGGGCGCATTCAGCCACGGAGCGGCTGCCATTTTGTGAGGGGAAAAAAAAGAAGCCCGTGCCGTTTGAACGGGGTTTTCCTTCGAGGGGAGGAAAAACCAACATCCGACCAGTTTGGATTCGGTTCCCCGTCTTTCCTGAACGACGCGAGGGTGCCGCATGCCCGCCTGGGACCCTCGCTCTCACTTTTTTTTTTTTTTTTTTTTAATTTTAAGCAGTCGCTTTGTGCAGCTTTTTTTTCCCCCGTCACGGCGTGTGCACGAATCAGCACCGCGCGGGAGCAACGGCAACGACACCGGCGACCTTGCTGAAGTTGGAGCGCACACAGGACCACACTTCTTATCTATCCCGCCAGCATTATCAACTAAAGACACGTAGCCTGTCCAGTCAGTGTCTAGGGTCACGTTCTGGCAGACAAAAAAAACCCCAAGCTGAAACCGAGGTAACTTTCCCTACCCCAAAAGGAGCCTATTCTTTCTATTCTACATTTATATGATGCAATTTTATCTCGGAGGTTTTTCTTAATCATCCAGAGATATTTGAGGTTAAGATATAGGCCATATGGAGAAGTACAACGCCAGGCATCAAAGTGTAAATACATCAGAAGGTGATCCTAACCTGACATAACATTGGTTGGCGGGCTGGCTGTATCTGAGCAAGTCAGTACCACAGTCATCGCTACTTTATAACAGGAGTTGCAGCCTGCAAAACGTCCCGCTGTCGATATAATGCTCCAAAGCAGCCTGGCCGCTTCTGAACAGATCAAAGTTTGGTTCAAAAGATTGATCGCACGTGGATAATGATGGATACTGTGTATATATGCAGGAAGCCATGAATCGATTGACGGGTGTTTGGACAACTGCTCTCCCTCTGTCCTGTGGGAGCTGCATGGCCACTGCTGCTCCGAGTCCGTACACTGCCTCCAGTCAATTAGCCCATAAGTCAAAACGTAAATAACATAATTCATTACGGGAACGAATACTATCACATGACTGCAGCGCCAATGAACGAGCTAACGTACAGTAAAGTCAAGCTGCTCGGTAGCCCCGTTATGGATTTGGTTATCACAGAAACGAGCACTGTAACGGACAAGGTGTATTCAAATCGCACACCTTGTCACCAAATAGTCAGTTTGCGCTCTAATTAGCGGGTCGGGTGAAGTGGTGGCGTCAATTAATGTACGAAACCACAACCGCTACCCAAAGTGAATCTTTATTTCTCCCTAAAAGCGAACGAAGACCTTCCTCTCGGTCCTGTCAAAGAGCCAAAGTCATGTTGCTGGCGCAACGCTGTCCACCTCATTCAGTCCCCAATGGCTACTAGTTCCTCTGTCAAAGGTTCCCGTTACAAATAGATCAACAGCAGCTGGAAATACCCCAATTAAAATCTGCAATGGGAAAGACCGAGGTATTAAATGAATCCCCTTCAGTCATTTTAAAAAAATCTCGAATTCAATTAGTGGATTATTAGTGGATAATTGGGTTAATGTCTGGATGTATAGCAGCCAATGGAAACACAGATGTAAATATAACTTTTAATCCATACATAGCAATGCTGTATTGGTAACACGGAAGGATGCGATATGCCATAACGGCATCTATTCACAGACCTGTGAAGCTGTCAAACCTGCAACCTTGACTGGATATCGCAGACGAATAAGAAAGCACACGAGTAATACAACAATTTCACCCGATCAACCACACTCAATGTCCCCAATGGCATTCATGACCAAAATAATTATTTTGCCCAACAGGGAAAGCCCTGGCACATGTGTTTGTCTGTCCTACAGCATCAGTGTGAGAGCAACACCATGCGCCAACATTCAAGGGTATGAGAGGAAAATACCAAAAGTCACAATGAGTCTAAAAACAAATGACCTGTGCTTTATCCAGCCTGTGTGAATGAAACGGGGAATTTTCTGATGCTCTGGCTGCTCGGTAAGGCACAGCCAACCCTTTGTAGCCTGGCCGCCGTGTCGCCTGCAATTTTTTAAATTCTCCAAAAATCCCAGAAGCTTTTTGAATCCAGATCATCATGCACCAAGACACACACAATCACACCGCATGCTTCACGACGACCCTGTGTTTACCAAGCGGCCGTAATGAAACATTTATGTACAACTGAAACGGGTTGCCTCCTTGTCACGTTTATGGGAGCAATCCAACTTAAGTTAATAAAACCAACATTGGGCGATGTAGAGGGGAAACCAAGACACCGCCCAATCCAACACATCCTAAAGACCATAATTCTATAAAATGACGGCACTGTGTGGACATATAGACATCAAATGACCGTTTGGAGTACTCTGTGCCGTTAACATCTCACCCATTCCAGTCTAGTTCGCTTGAGATCTCCCACTTTACAGAAATCCAACCGACTCAACGCAAACCCCACCGCGATTAAACTTATCACGCCCGCATCCCTGAAGAGTGGGGAATGCAACGCGGGGTGTGCGCGGATCTTAATTGGCTTGCGTGCGCGAGAGAAGAACGTTTCTTATAAATAAAGTGGTGCGGAGACACACGGAGCTCCACGTCGGTGATCCGCAGCCACCGTTGAAAGCTGCTCATCCACCGCTGGATCGGTGCGTTGAAAACACAAAACCCCGCCGCACGAAACCTCGGGCGACCACCCTGTTAGTTAGAGACGATATCGAATATGACATACCGGGAGGCTTGGCTGGGAATCGGTGGGTCTGGAGGCGGATAGACAATGAAAGTTGGGAGGCGATCAGCAGAAAATGAATAGGAGCCGAGCCGCCATCTTGAAGCAGGCTGCAGACGCTGTCAGTGGCGGAGAGCGCACGGCGGACCGGAGCGCATTTCAGATGTGCGAATAAAACTCTATTTTCCTTCCCGTTTGTGCGCCGTGTGCGTGTCCGATCCACGGTTTCCAACGAATCCAGTCCTCTGGTTTTGGGTCGGGAAGGGTCCTACTTCGGCACCGATAACTTTGCCTCCAAAAAATCAGCTTCCCCCCCCAGTAAAATGCAGCAGTGTGTGTGTGCTCCGTGGAAACTGACACCGTCCCCAAAATGGCTTGTAGTTCGACCGCCCCGCTTTGGTCACGTGGTCTCGTTGCTTAAGGGTGCCTAGGAATTACTGTCGGTGTATTCTGGTCCCTCTAATCTACTACGCATGATGTTAAATAACGCAGAAATCGCATGCACGTACAGTGTAATAGCGTTTTGACCGTGAAAACACCGAGAAGCGTTCATTAAGATGTATTGTACCTGAGCTCAGATGGCACCGGGCAGCTGCTTAAGGGCGCCTAAAAAATACTGTCGGTGTATTCTGGTCTCTCTGATGTATGACGCATGATATAAAATAACCCATAATACGCATGCACCCACAGTTTCATGTTGTTTTGACCCTTAAACCATGCAAAAACATGCAATCTAGTTTAGCTCAAATGGCACTATAGGCAAAAGCTTAAGGGTGTCTAGAAAGTATTGTCAGTCTATCTTCGTCTATTATAACAGTATTCGCATTCACACAGTTTGGTGTCGTTTTGACCCTAAAAATGCCAGAATCCATTCACTAACATGCAGTCTGTCTGAGCCCAGATGGCACCAGGCAGCTGCATTATTAATGTTTGTTCGGCTGTGATTCTACAGAGCCTCTGGAGATGTGGCTTCTGTTCCCCTGCTCCAAAAAAAAAAAAAAAAACTAACGCACTTGCACAAAATACGTCTTTGTGATCAAATGGCTTTGAGACGCCGATGTCAAACCTTTGTCAGGGGCAGTCCGGACATCTGCAGAAATGTGTTGCGGCTTCCAGCTTCCAACGTGATGAGCTCCCCTTTATTCTTCAGCCTCCACGACTGAAATCAAGGCAACTCGGATGTTTGTGGAATCCGAGCCACCAGTCGAACAGCTTTTCAACTTTCAGCAGAAGCGGACGCAGTAAGTCCAGCTAAATATTAAGTCTCTCTGACCAAAAAGCACCACATTTGTTGTCAATAAAGTAACAGATGAGTCCCTGCTATCGCGTGTGGTGCACTCTTATCTCTGATGGTGCAATTTAAATAGCTGTCCATCACCCCAGAGCCCTGCGTTAATAGCTGAGCTGATCCACTTTCTGCAGCACGAGTTGGAGGAAACAAAACACACCGCTGTCATGCAACTATGGTAAAATCCCATACACACTGGGCTACCAGCTATTTCGATGGCTCGAACTGTAAAGAAAAACGCGTCTCCTCCGTCTTCATAGTAGCTACAGCCTGCATCACCCCCACAACCTGCGACATCCTCTCCAAAGCGCCAAGAGGTGGTTATTGAACAAGACTTTCCCCAGTAAATGGAAATTTCCCTGCATATCCAGGTGCCGCTGCAAGTTTACCATGTTGGGACATAACAGGAAAACACACAACGTGTATTTTGAAACTCATTTTAATTGTAATACAAGTCGGAATGATGCATAACGTATTCCATTCAAGCTCAAGTACAAAAAAACCCGCAACACTACAAAAGAGAAGATGAATGAACTTCAGAGCTCTGTGGTGAAACTGGACTCCACAAGGATCAACACCAGTAGCCTCACATCTGAGTGGCTTTCTCTAGACTCTTGGCAGCGTCTTTCATCTTTCCCACCAAATCCTGAAATCAAGGAGGCATTGATCCACTTCAACACACTTTGGATAAAAACACACCACTCGAACTGAAAATATAAATTAAAAAAAACATATAAATATATATATGTACACACACACGCACATGAAGAATATTTATGAATGCAACAACACTCTTCAAATTTGACTCAATTATTTGACAGCAATTTTCATCAACGCTGACTTCACATTAAATATTTACTCTGCTGATTAGCCTTCGGAGGCTATCTGGATTAAAGTCACCGTGAAAACCGATTGCAACTTGCCTTACCCAGCTCATTCAAAATATAGGTCAAAAATGCCCCCCGAACACAATGTCTTGTTCTAATGAAGATGTAAACAGCCGAGGTCTTAGTGGGACTTTGTGTTATCTTAAAGCCATCATCCATGATACATGTCCCTAAAACATTTCCACTATAAATTAGATCCTTTCCATGCACAAGGATGCAAAGTACCAATTTCTGTGTATCAGAGATAGGACTATCTTGAATTTACTTTGATCGAGTGGCATTTTGACGATACGTTTGAGGCATAAATTCAACTAATATCAAGTTTGACTAAAATAGTGAACAACATACAAATATAGCAGAAAATCCGATTCATATATGGAGACACTCGGCAAAAGCCCTCAGTTTATTGTACAGAACGCAGTTGCATTGATTGTGGGGTCATTTTTCCCCTTTACAAACAAAACTATAATCAGCTCAATAAGACGACTTCCTTTCCAGTGTAATTGCCAGACCAGGATCAGGATGAAAAATCAGACCCGTCTGGTGATCCTTCTGTCATTTGACGTAACTTTCAATATTGCCCAGAATAAAACCCTCTACCTGTAACTGCTCCATTGTGCAGCTAAAGTTTATATCCTCCGAGGATCCGCCGATGCCACCGTTCTGCCGAGGGAGCAGAAAAATTCTTACAGAAATACACAACTCAGACATTCAGAAAAATACTATTAATTTTAAAAAAAAACAGCTATGTCTGGATCATACCTCAGTGTTGAATGAAATCTGGTAGAATGGCTCGTTGACTTTATGGACGTGTCCGTTCTGCCAGGGAAGTGACACATTAGCTGAGTTGGCAGAATAAACTAAGCAACAAAAACACGCAATGTGCTCTCAAAGTCTGGCCTGTGTACCTTCATGTTGTATTCCAGACGCCATGACACGTCGTTAATATGAGGTAGGCGCTTCCCTATGCTAAAACAGAGAAGGAAAGAGAGAAATCAACGGTGGATCTGCTTCCTAATCTACCCACTTAAACCCAGTTCCCCGACCTTTTATCTGCAGAATAGACTTTACCCACCTTATTCGTCTCATCATAACTAGTATCAAAGAAAATTCTTTCCATGCCAATGTAACTCATTTAGTTTCTATTGTTTATTGTGGTTGTTTGCCATGATCACCGATGATAACTCATGAGCATGAGTTGTTAGGGGGGGTGTTAGTTCACAGCTTCCACCCAGTAACACACACTGTTTTCTGAAGTTTGCGTGTCAGGACAAAAGGGACAGCGAGCGTGATTAATTGCAATGTAAATGCTGCTTTATAACGTGCCATGAACAAACGCTCATTGTAAAAGAGCTACCTTGTCAGGAAATATAAACTATTTAAAACAGTTTGAAACAAATGATCAATTCATAAACAGCACAGAAAGGCTTTAACAAAGCTGTGATTTAAAAAACAAAAAACAAAACATGGGTCAGCATTGTGATTGTGGTTAAAATACCTCAAAGAGGCAATTTACTGAACACTGAAAGGCTTTCCAATTATTAAAAAAAAAATCATTCTACCATTCTATGAAAATGAAAGTTAATTAATGTGCAATGCTTGGGCTACACTTCAAAAAATTTAATTGTCATTTAAGTCAAAATTGCATACATCTAGGGGGCAAGTTGGGGTTAACCTAAGCTAGTGGTGATCAATCTGACTTTGAAAACAAACTTTTCAACCCAAAAAAATAACACCACCGCTACCACTAATATAATTTACAGCTCCAAGAGTCTATTTTACTTACCTAGCTAATAGACCCTCCACTTCTCCTTTATGTTTCTGCAAAACAAAAGAGATTTCATCGGTTTGTGGCGAGGACACCCACAGTGGCAAGACTGAAGAGAAGAATAAAATTGTAACATTGTCAACATCATCATTTGAGCTGTCACCTGGTACGCCTCATAGAATATTTCTATTCTCTCTGCACTGCACATGACATCTTCAAGACAGGAGCTGGAACCACAAAGCAACAACCCTTTAATAGATGTGCAATTCCATGAACAAGCTGCATTTACATGACAAACTCCATATATGAGTCAAATGTTTCAGATTGAGCTCTGCCTCACTTTACTCGTGCCTTTAAAATTGTGACAGAAAAATATGCATCTTTTTTCAGAAACTATCTGGGAGGGAAAACATACTGCTGTCCTACATGGATGTGTAAAATGTAGCTTGGAGCCCCATCTAGACTGAATATTGATGCAACTTCTGTCTGCATTGGTGAAAATGGGGATTTTATTTAATGATTTCCTGAAAAATTGAATTGATTTTTGCCAATAGTGGTGGCTGTTTGCCTCATGATGATCGCAGACATAGATTACCCTTCTTTTTAACCACTACACCACTGTCTATGAGCTGCATACACTGATGATCATAGAGTTGGTTTACATGCACACCAATACATAGAACTTGATGTGTTCTGATGTGGTCTGGTCTGATGATTTATGATCAGATCAATACCTTCAGTTCTCTGATCAGAATCAGCATGTCAACGTATAAAGGCAGTAACATTTGAGCAACACTGGAAGCAATGCAGGAAGGCAGCTGTCCCAACAATTATGACAAACAACATTTTTTGATAAGATTATTGATACTTGTCTAGTCGATGTGCTACCATAGTATACTATATGTAGATGGATCCCCCCATTTACCATTCAAATGATAAAGTTTGCCAATGTTCCATCCTTTTCATTCAACTGGGCATACTCAGTTGACCTATGGGAGTTTTCTTGCTAGTGCACATGCAGGACATCCCATGAATGCCTGGGACACAGGCCAGAGCATTATCAGAATAACATGGTTTTGTTGAGTAATTCCAATCTTGTGAAACAATATTATGAAAGTGACTAACCTCTTTTCTGAGTCACATTACTTTCATGTACTTTAAATGTGTGCATTTTGCAGACTATGTATTTTGCTAAGTGTCTTAGTCGTTTGCTTGAAATACACCTAGATTTTATAACTTTTCAATTTTCTTAATTTATTGTTGACATCTTGCATAAGCAAAATGGACTGTAGCATGAGGGGTGCAACCAACAGCTTTTCAGGAGTTTACATATAAATTGCATTTATAGCAAACTAATCTGATTAAGACATATTTGGTGGAGGTCAGTGTGCATATTAGCATGATTTTCATTCTTAGCCATTATTTATAACATATGACTCTGATAACTAATGGGTTATTATTGTATTATTATTTTTAACGTTTTACCACTGAACCAACAATCTGAGTTTATGGGTTAAGGCATCAAACACAATTTCAACTCACTTACCTTATGGTTGACTTGTCTGCATTTTGTTTGACCGCCTCCAGGATGAAGGTGGCCGCTGCAGCGTGACTCTGTTTCAGCACGATCCGGTCGATGTGCTTCAACTCGGGCTGATCTGCAATCGGAAGGGTTAGGGTTAGAAAACGACGTGAGAACGACGTGGGAATGATGCCACAGTGTATTCATCACGCACGTGCGCTCTCTCTGTCTCTCTCACGCACAGACGCAGTGGGGACTATGTGGCAGGTTGTAAGTCACAACTGCAGGCTACATCTGTCATAAATGATGTAGGTTTGCAACTCCTTCTTGTGCTCTCCAGATAGACATATACAATGGAAATCAATGACAATTTGCATGTGAATGGACCCTTTAAATGCATAAGCCACAGCTGCTTTGTCTGTTAGTACACGTCCAGAATGCACAACTCACTTTCTGAACCATAATCGTCAATGTTTCTATAAATCTACTTGTATACTATAAGTCTATGAAGCAGCCATTACAGGATACGAGTTATAATAGTGTACGGGGGGCTCGGCTATCATTTTGCATGAGTTCTCTCTTTACTACTGAAGTCCAAAGCCAATTAAGAGCAGCAATAAACTGATCACCGCGGGCTTCAAGGATCTCTGCTAAGGTTCAACTGTGCAATTAACATACCAATGCGTACCCACTGTTAATTCTGCCTAATGGTGATTAACGTGGTCTTTCCGATATGCTAAACAGACCTGGTGTCAGTTTAACTAACACAAGGCATCCAGAGTCGCCGTGCGATCGTGTGACTGCAGATAAAGCCGAGCTGATCTGCAGAACTGCCACTCGGCTTCCCAACACACACCAAATGAAGATACACGAGCCTGCGTTTTCACAGCGACACGCTACACGCTACGTCAAGGCAGCTCTCAGGCATCGAGACACACACACACACACTCACACACTCACACACACACACACACACACGGACACACACGGACACACACACACACACGGACACGGACACGGACACACACACAGAGAGAGAGCGAGAGAGAGAAAAGAGAGAGAGAGAGAAACCGGAAACTGCGAAACGACAGCAGCCTAGACAAAAGCGGCGGTAGGGAGGCGCTGGGCTCACCGAGGATACCGTGATCGGCATGGGCAGACAGCACGCTGCGGAAGGAGACGTCGACCAGTACCGAGAAGCTGCTCAGGTCGAGGACAGACGGATCGCAGAGGGACTGCAGCCCTTTCTGCACACACTCAGACAACTCCATTTTGCGAGGAGTGACCCACGACACCGAACCACGTGACGGATCAGCTGATGCGGTGCAGGGCAGCCGCGGTCTGAAGAGATGATGTATGGAGCTCAGCGGGGACTGCCGACTGGGGGAAAAACATGGAGTGAAATGAGCGTCGACTGCAGAGTGGGCTACAGAGAGCCAAGTGATGGTGGAGGTGCCTCGCTCCGCCCACGCTGCATTTAGGAGCGAGTAAAAAACGATATAAGTAGATTTTAGTATAAGACTGTGGTTAAAAGGATCCTCAGCAAAATGACAGTTTAATTTTATTCTTCCTGCTACTTCATTCACAGTGTGAGGATGCATATGACTACTGTTATATCTGCAACTACAAAATAAGCGACTTGAACAAAATAAACAATAACAAAAACCTTGTCAGATGGTGGGTCTCTGGGGCAAAATTGTATCAAATGGGGATCCATGGGGCCTAATGCCTATCTGGGGATTGGGAGCTGTTTAGATATGTCGTCTACCTGTGGCTTATATTTACACATACCCATATCGGTTAACTACTATGCGAACAATGGTGCATAATGATATTTGGGTTATAGGTTTAGGCCTATAATCCTGTTTTGTGTATAATGAGGGCAGCCCTTTCGCAGTGCAGTTATCTTAGCATAATATGTGTAAAATCTCTGAAAATTCCCTTTGTGTTGCACTAATTTTTGTTTATAACCTAAAACATAGTATTGGAGGGTCGCCCCATGGTACAGTGGAACATATTATAAATGTTTTAATTTCATGTGCCTATCTATGTGCCTCTGTTGTTGAGATCTTTTTAATTTTTAAACATTTTTTTTAACCTCCCCTCCCTGAGTCTTATGACAGTCATGATGGAGGTCTGTCAATCTGAAAGAGTGATGAATATATGGGACACTTTTCACATTTTCATTAGATCAGGCGATCTGTGAGGGATGCAGTCTGGACCACAGAAATGTAACCTCACCCACCCTACACAGAATGGAGGAAATTCCTTGTCAGATTTATTGCAGGATCGTGCTGCAAATCTGCCTTTGTGGAGTGGACTGCTTCTGTCTGATCATTCACTGAGGTGTTTTGCTGTCAGACAAAACCTAAATCCTTAAGGTCACGTAGTACACGTACCCTTATAATAAAAAATACCCTTAGAGCTAGCTGTTGAAAGGCTTGTTGTGCTTCAGCTCCTCGCTCACTGATAGTTCCTCAAACTCTTTTATATCCTAACCGTCAAATATCACGATGACCCTGCAGTCTGGTTTGCTGTAGCCCTCCTCGATTTCATTTTTATGATCACCTCCCACAGCAACACGTGGATTGGACCTTTTGAATAAATTAAATTCATGCTTTTCAAATAATTTGTGGCTGTTGGTTTCATTGTGTCTGTTGGCTTTATTCATATAGCAATTTATAATTAAATTAGATGCGGTTATTTTTAAGTGTGCCAAATAGAAAACAAGTAGATATGCCGATGTTACTGATCGTTTCCCTGTCGTACATGACTTCAGACATCATCAGCCTGCCAAAGATAATAAAAAGGTTTGTCTATTTTTCTTTACTTATTCCTCCAGAACTTTCCTCGTTCATTATCTTGGAGGACAGAGTATTATAACTGCATTGCGCACACCCACGGCCACACACGCTGCGGCTATCAGACTGACCTCTGACTCCACGCTTTGTCCAAAGTCCATTTCTACCTCTGAGGTCGGGTTGTGAAATAGCCAAGCCTTCACTCTAACAGTGTCGTTTTGTTTTTCCCTAGAAGAAATGTCTTTTATACATACAGACATATCAGAAGAATCCCGTCGTCCAGATTCATCACAGATTTTATTCACACGCAAGTCATTTGTGAATCTGCATAAATCTGCATCCTGAGCTCAAACCCTGACGTCCCAAATCGATCAGCAGCAGCGACCCACCCACAGCAGACTGTCCCATCTACAGATACACGGTATTGTGCTTGTCAGTAAAACAAAACTGGCTTTGTCTGCAAGGAACTGACTGACAGCAATACTTTCTATCTTATTGCATTCCTCCATCCAGGCCAAATCGATGCCATAATCAATATTCTAAACTGTTCCCTTTGCTTCCGTTTAACACATGATGTATTGTAGGCTATATTTACCTGATATATACTGAACATTTTATCTAAAGTGTTTGTATTCTATTCATAATAAAAGTCCAAATCAGTGACATGTAGGCCTTAAACTGACATGCAAAAAATCTTTCTCAATCCTGATTCTAATTGATCATCATAAACATCTATTTCTGTTTAAATCCTCTTTGTTCTGTTGTCTCTATAGCTGATTTATCAATTTCTTGTATGTTTGAGACATAACTGAACTCAACTGAACTCAGCTCAAATGGTCTGTTTCTTTATCATGGTGTGTCTGTGAATGGCTTTCGTGGCTGAATTATTGGGTACAAAACTATTTGAGTAGTCCAACTATTCCTATGCTCTTGCCATATTTTTTGAAGACAGCACATCAGCTGGTTCACTTATTTTACTGACAAGTGATGTCTTCAAAACCCTGTTGTCTGAACTGGTGCAAGGTGTAGGCTGTGATTAGACCAAATAATATACACAGTCTGTAGGCATGTGACCTGAAGTTGAAGAACACCATCATCAATGCAATTTCATATCATTTTCAGTCTAATTCCTGTATACACGTTTAATACAAACATTACATTTCATGAACTTTTGAAAAAGCCATTTTTTAATTTGTGGGCTAACAAGTGAAATAAACTGAGCTGTGGTCTATTAACGTTTTTTTGAAATGAGAAAAAAAGATTATGTCTTTCTAAAGTGGCTACTGAAGCCCGTTTAGTTCATGCTTGAGGAATATTTTGGTTGCTGAAACCCAAATGACATCTTGACATCTACCTACTACCTTCTATTCTATTCTATTCTATTCTATTCTCTGTCTACTGTGGTGATTATTGCTCTGTAACAATGGCAATGGTCAGTGGTTTCATTCAAACGGTTTCCGTTTTATTATTAAATAATCTATTAGGCCTAATTCAATGAACTACCTGCTCTGGCATTTTGATCATCATTAATAAGCAGTCCCGGATAATAACCCTGGATCAATTATAATTTCACTCCATTAACAAGCTTTACATCATAACGTCTAGGTAAAGACCAAGTATAGCGACATCCCCTTTAAGAAGACGTCGGGGCGCTGTAATATGACCTTGCAAAATTGTGTGCATATTGTCAACAAAGAGGACCGCTTTTAAAAACAGACGATATCTTGCGACAGTATAGGATACTGCCAATATTGGTCGTGTCCAGCTACCTCTGTTGTGTTTAATAAGAGCAACTGTGGGCATTCCCTATTTATTACAAGGGGAATAAACAGGACGTTGACAATTTTCTTTTTCGTTTTTTTTTGCTTGCGGCGTTTTTATTTCTAAGATAATGCTAAACAAAAATCAATAATTTCAAGACAAGGCTAAATATCTGACTGTTTGCACTAAGCTATGTACTTTTTCTTCTGTTCAAAGCTTTGTCTGCAAACTCGATTTAAAGGCTCGTCTTAAAATGCAGACTTTAATCCAAGGCATCAGTGAAAGGCTCCCTCAGAGAGTTCTGTGTAACATGTAGGGACCGCACAGCAGCCCTCAGCCCTCAGTATACCATGTATCAGACACAGGATCTGCATCCACCTTGCGGGCTTTGCTGCACTGTATCACAGCAGCCAGTAGCCCACACTGACAGACAGGCAGCCTGGCACAGTTCAACACGTTTCTGAAGCAGTTACACGTCGACAGAGGAGGGGACTATAGGCCCCTTTCCCGGCGAGCCCCAGGGTTAGCGACTTGAACCTTAATCATATTCTTATGCCATGAAGGCTGTGCAGCACCTATAGGACGCATGCGCAGTGGAAAACGAAACTACTTGTGAGCATCTCTGCAATGACTAAACTTCCACTTGGGATTGTGTTTTATAGGTTATAAAGCGGTGCTGTCTGGGGACCGCAGGCTGGTTAAACAGGTTAAATTATTTACAAATTCAGATGTGTTGTCTATGAATGGTAACGCAAAGAGATTAGAGGTTGACTTCTTATAAACTTTTTTTTATAAAGTTTTTGATAATTTCAGTTCAGTTGACAAAATGTGGTTCCGTTCAGATTTCCCAAACACTAGAAACATGGGAGGCCACCTCAGTTTTATGTAAAACGTTCTTAGTTTTTCCTATCTTGTGTCTTTTATTGTAATATATTGTTGTGGCATTGAATTGATACTGCAGTAAAGGAGTTTGTTAATCCCAACCCATTTTTAACAAAACGTTTGCTCCTTTGCATAAACCCATAACGCTCCTGACTAGATCAATGCAATGTGCAAACAAGACAGACTGTCAAAAGTTTTAGTTAGTCAGATCAATTAATTTGCAGTGCAATAGAATCTTTTTTTCCGTGTTTTGATGTAATGTGTCTCCTAGAAGACCGCCACATCCCATGCGGATCCACCAACATGGACTTCTATGGGGGCTTCATAGAAATTAGAAGATAGAAGATAGAAATTACAAAACTTTATTCTCTAATTCAACAAACAGCAGCATCGTTAGTCTTAAAGCTATACACTCTATAAACGACACGGTGTCAGAGTTATCTTGCACAGTTCAGTAAATGTTTATGGATAACAGAAAAGAAAGCATCAAAACTCGGATCTCTGATGTTGCTCATGTGATGTTTGTCTGAGCTTTTGCTTTCAAGTGAGCTAAAGGTTTTAAACCAGAAAATACAGGTTCTACTACAGATGCTACTTATCTCCAGAAAATTAGTTTAGTTAATTTAGTTAGTTAGGTTTCTCATTCACTGTCAATGGGGCAGTCAGACAATGTCTCTTGATGGCGTCAGAGATTCGTCTTTTGGCTCTCTTGTAGCTTCACAAGTCATAGAAATAATATGGAAAGCCTGTTTCAAGTGGACATTCACCTACATTTGATTATGTATGAATTTTCGCTATAATTGCGTTCGTTATAAGCTCCTTTGCTTGTAAACAATGGGGTGATTTTTATGCAAAAGCTGTATTTCCCATCTACCGGCCATAGGCTACATTCCATAATTTATGAGGTAAAAAAAAATCAGATTTGGGGTTTAATTCAAACTGATTCTTCACCACCACTACTGCCAGCCTTGGGGTCGAGGAGCGTAGTGAGCCCCCCTGATGAGACAGTGAGCTCCCTAGAAAAAAAATCACAATTAAACAAAAACGACTGTACTAACACCTTATTGTTTTGATACGTAAAACAACAAGCAAGCTCACAAGAGATGGCTGGTTTCTGTCCCCATGAGGAATGCAAATTTTCTTTTGCATATCAACTACACACACTCTTAGCATGTATTAAATTTGGGCGTCCCAGAAATCGCCCGGCTTGCCCTATAATCTACACCTAGGTCTGTTCTGTTTCAAAGGTTTAGCTTGTTTATTGATCAAACAAGCAAAAAACACACACACATACACACCGTGGTGGTTAGTAAGATTTCTATAAGGCTATTTAAAGGTGATTTTGAAGGCAGCTGGGTAAGACGTGAAAATTGCTTGCAGAGAAAAAAAACAGATCCCAAAGAAGGCCAGTGTGTGTGTGTGTGTGTGTGTGTGTGTGTGTGTGTGTGTGTGTGTGTGTGTGTGTGTCTGTGTCTGTGTGTCTGTGTGTGCGTATGTGTGTGTGTGTAAAGAGAGAGAGAGAGAGAGAGAGAGAGAGAGAGAGAGAGAGACTACAACACCAGCTTTTACAGAGTGATTCTGCCCCCTGTCGGAATAAAGACCTCCCTGTCTCTTCCAAGCATGTAATGAACTGCCTGTGCCCCTCCTCCATTACATTAACATAACTCTTAATTTCATGCCCACCTGACGTAAAGGATTTATTATTTTAACGAACAGACTAGTTATTGTAGTTACTGGTCAGATGTGTTTTTGCCGATGTTAGTTTTTCTTATATCTCCCAAATTCCTTGATCTCTTTGATGAGATAAAAAAAAAAAAAAAACCTGCCTAAAGCACAAATTACAAAATCAACAAGATTAATTCCAGGAGAGAAAAAAAAGTTAGCTGGTTAATTTCTATACCAAACGGACAAGCGGGGATGAATAACAAATTAATTCATGTGGAAAATACAGATAATGATTATGATTATGATTAATCCCACTTATTGTCCCTGAGAAGAGAGAATGCCCTGCAGAGATAATCAGGCTTATATAGAAACTGTAATTAACGTTTCCTGGTTAAGCACCTCATTAACTAGGTTATATATAGACCTAATTAAATTATAGCCTATATGTGAAGTAGCCTATATTCTTTTCTTAATTGATACATTTTGATGCCGGGTCCCGCCTCTTTTGTGCAAAGAAATAACGTCAAGAAAGACGCACGAATACATTATTTCTTGTGATGGTAATATGATAGTGATAATACGAAAAAAATCGCCTTCCGCTTCTACAGAAGTCAATGTAGGTTCAGTTGCCTTGTCTTGCTCAAGGACACTTCAGCAGGGTGGATTGTGCAACCCGGTTCCCCCGGTTGAGGGCGGGTCTCTCTTCAGCCCAGGTCTCAAGCTTAGGGCACAGACAGCTTTCATACCCGCTGATGGAAATGTATAGAGGAGGGTAGCCGACCGGGGCTAACAAAGAACACACGCACGGTCACGCGCGCCTCCGCTGGCCGCTGGGTGGCAGTCGTGTGGTTTCTCTCTGTCTCTCTCTGTCTCTGTCCTGTCAGAGGGAATCATCGGTGGGGAACAAAGAAAGGAGGGAGGGGGAGAGAGGGAGTATGTGTGTGCGTGTGTGTGTGTGTGTGTATGTGGTGTGTGTGTCTGTGTGTGTGTGGTGATGGTGGTGGTGGTGGTGGGGGGTGCGTGAGGGGGGTAATGGAAGCGGAGAAGGGGGGGGGGGGGGGGGGTATCCCTTGTGACAGGACCTATATGGAAATTTGAATGGCTCACATTCACCTCACCCGCGCGCCCATGCCTGCTCTAATTCCCGATTCTTTAGCCAACACCACAATCACCAGCTTCACCACCATCATCATCATCATCTCCATCTTCACCATCGCCGTCCATCATGACTTAGGGCTCACGCCAAGCAGCAGAGTACTGGGTGTGACAGAGGCATATAGCATGTTGTTGGCAATAATCTAAAATAATTGTTTACGCAGCCTGAACCCCTCCAAAGCTGTGTGTGTGTGTGTGTGTGTGTGTGTGGCTGTCTCTGTATGTGCGTATGCATGTAGGCCTATGTGTGTGTGTGTGTGTGTGTGTGTGTGTGTGTGTGTGTGTGTGTGTGTGTGTGTGTGTGTACTTTTATTCTGACAATAAACCTTTTGAGTTCAAAGTGCTCGCCGCTATAGTCAATTAGGCCGGTTACAATTAAGTTTTCAATTTAGCAGGCCAGCATGTTGTGGTAGAATATTGCATTCAAATATCCAATCATCTGACAACTATAAAATTTATACCATTATAGGATTGTAGTCATAAGGTAACTTGCTGTTCACATTTGTATTCGTACAGCTCTGCAATTGTCTATTATATATACATAATTATATATATGTATATTGCATATTAAATTATATTAATGATGCTATAAATAATTACTGGATGTCGTGGAAGGCTTATTACATCTATACAAAATACTTTTTCCTCATTAAATTTATGGTGGCATTTACGATAAATTATTTTATTATTATTAATATGCTTATTTATATTGTTATTGTCGTTATATTGAATCCACCTTTTGTTGACAGCCTATTGTTATTCAGACGCTGTTCAGGTTTGGCTGATTTCATAAATAAACCCAAAAGTTAACTTCTAGGCTGCTGTGTATAATCTTTATTGTGTTGTCTAGAAAAAACTGTTCCTACTACCGGTTGCCGTTATTTAATTACTAGGCTAGTTATTTTTAAATCCTGAAAAAGCCGGTTTTTCTCTCGGCGAGCAGGGCGCAGCTTTTCCTCCTGCTGCCTGCCGGTGAAAAGCAGCTTCCGCCCGGCTGCTGCTGCTGCTGTGGCCGCGGACAGGAGCCCGATTCCCCGTCACGTTCTGCTCTGTTCCCCGGGACAGCGAGAAGGCACCGGGCACGATAGGCTGGTCGTGACAACCGGGGAAGGGGTTTAGTGAATATTTCTGCAGTCCAAAGCGTTTTTAATGTGTAAAATATCGATCTTTGTCGCTGCTTTTCAAACATATTCTCACGGTGGACCCGCCATATTTACCCCAGTCGCCGATGGAGGGCGGCGGGCAGGCTGCTGGTTTCTCACCAGTGCGATTTTTTTTTTACAATTTGAGCAAAATTTGGCTCTGTTGTAACTCCGCTTATAGCAACATGCAGGCATGTATAGGCTACTGTGTATGTTTAAGTATGCGTCACACATTTCACGCATGTCGTAAACCTAAAACAAGCCGAATAGTTGATCGATTTTGGCAACAGTTTTGAAATTATGAAGAATTAGGTATTGGCCGGTTATTTTTTGTTTTGCAACATCGTTGCTGTTAGTCAGGGAGCCATAGATTTCCCTTGTGGTGCCCATCAGGCAAGGATTATATCCAGTGGCTGTGCAGCAGCTATGTTGTTGATGGTTGTTTTATTCAGCGCTGAGCTTTTTGAAGGCTCACCAGTCAGTCCACATGTAAAAACCTCAATCACTGGCGAAGGTCTGGATCAAAGACAGCTAAGTGAGTAATTGAACTTTGTGGTTAGAGAGGTTATAGTCCCGGTTGACATGTTGCCAGAAAAATCTGCTGGCTTTCTTCCGCCGTCCCTCCCCTCCAACTCACACAGGTTGGCCGTTGTTTGTTTCCGTGTATGTGCGTGTGTGTGTGTGTGTGTGTGCGTGCGTGCGTGTCCGCAAAGCTCCTCAGGATGAGGAACAATGCAGGTTGAAGTAGAAATATCATTTACCCTGCAATGATGTTTGCTGTAGCCTATATTTCTACTTCCAGCCTGTGTAAGTCGCTCCTCATACAAGCCAAGATCACCAACTTCTGCTCAACTCACCTTAACTGTTCAGTCTCATGGTTAGGCGACTGAACTAGGCAGCATAAATGTAATGGAATAGCCTGATCATTTCAATATAGGCTTTGTAACCCGAAATCCAGCAAGTAATATTTTTTAAGATCTCCCTTACTGAAGAAGTGTAACTTATCCAACATATAAACTTGAGTCCAAACTAAATCAAGCTGCCAGACAAAAGCTAAAGGAATTTGGCAGCTGAGAATTAAAACATTATAGTGGTTATTATTATTATGACAACACTGGAAAAGGAAGCGGTTACAGGATTATTTAGATGTGTGTTGCTTTGAAACGTTACTCATTGTTAATACTAAACCTTGAGTTTATTTCTTATTTACAATTCGAAACATTCAGGAATTTACGTATCACCGTGTCCTGCAAAACCACTGTACCTGCAGATTTTTTTGTTTGTTTGTTTTTATCTACAGCTACATTGTCTCCCATGTGTAGGAAACCCCTTGCTACGCTGTAAAATGTCAGAAATACAAGGTCATCGATATAGGAAAAACAAACTTTTTGTCTGAATTGTTGAAAAGCTGACTATGTGGAGATACAAGGTTTCAGTAGGACACCGACAATATGATACAGCCGGCTGGGGCTCCAGGACACCATTTTAAACCTTTGCTGCATGTGTACAGGCCAGGTGCTGGCAAATGTTCACATTTCTAACTTACTGCGTATAAAGTACAAATTCCTGGACACTATAATCAGTGATTGATTTTTAAAGATGATCATCTTGGGGGAGAAAAATACTCTTAATACAAAAAAAACCCTCTATTCTAATAACTACAGTAAACTAAAACTAAAAGATAAGTCAGAAAGTAAATAAAATAAAATACTGGTAGAAAGTTGTTGATGATTCTTTAGACTAAAAAAACAAAAAAAGACATTTTAAAAAGACAACAATTAAAACGTGCTTTTCCCCCTTTGCTCCCAGGCAGGCAGGCGTCCACCGCTGCCCAAATTAAAACGCTTTACAATCAGGCAGGGCGAAGGACGGCCCAGAGGCCTCTCAGGTTCCTCGTGCAGGGGGTCTTAACGGAGGATCAACTTTCATGCATGCGCTCTGGAAGAAGGATGTTCCTTTGTTCTATCACGACCAGTCTATACAGCCCCTCTCTCTCTCTCTCTCTCTCTCTCTCTCTCTCTCTCTCTCTCTCTCTCTCTCTCTCTCTCTCTCTCTCTCTCTCTCTCTCTCTCTCTCTCTCTCTCTCTCTCTCTCTCTCTCTCTCTCTCTCTGTTAAATAGAAGCAGTGCAGGAAACGATATGATAAAATGTAACTGGTGTGATTTAGGCCATTCACTGTGTATGGACCAGCCTGTAGAGGTACATTTGTAACAGCAGATACAGTCAGTGTATTTCAGCTGCTGCAGCAGTCCAGTGTACCATCGTGGTTCCAGGATAATAAATAGAAAATATTTACTACACTCTTATTACTCTTCCTTCCTTCTTCTTTTGGACCAGTAAAGGAAACTGTAGAGAAAATGTAATTGGTGTGAATTCTGCCTCTGATAACAGACATTATATTATAAGACCATTTACCCAATGTGCAATAGAAATGTTTTTAAGACATACGTGAAATTGTTTTTGGTGGAGAGCCACCTCAATCCTCTTGATCTTTTTTGTTTGCTACTATACAGTTTTTTTTTTAAATTAGTTAAATGTGAAATAACACAGCCAAACATTCAAGATAAGATAAAACTTTAATGATCCCCGTGGGGAAAGATGGGCATTGCAGCAGCAAATAGTAACAGGACACAGCAAACAAAAATAGATAAAATAAGAATATAGCAAAAACAGATAAAATTCAACACTATAACATATGAAGTAGAAATATATGAATGAGAGTACGAAAAGTATGGATTACAGAATTAAGAGGGTGTGCAAAATAGCAGCAGGAGAAGCAGTAGAATGAAGAAAAAGCTCTTAAAATATGTGTGATATGAATGTAGCAAAAAAATAGGAAAAGTGAGTATTTGAAGGAAAAGGTGAAATTACATAGGTGTGGTTTTTATTCTAAAGCTGTTGCATACAATTTCACGTCTGACTGGAAACGCTCCTGTCAAATTCAAAGTATTTGGACAGTATTTCTGTTGTGAGGGTTACCTCAAACCGACTGACCTCTCACAAATACGAAACGTTAATAGCCTAAATAGCCTCATCATCGTCATCGCCTCCTCTGCAGAATCATCATCACCTTTATTCAGTCAAGAACACTTTGCATGGACAAGGAATTGGAGTGACACAAACTGATAGCCACTGTCTCATGGCAGGGCCTAAACAGCAAAAATACATTAAGACAGTCAGTTATAGACATTATCAACTTATGCAGTCAATGTCAATATAAAAATATCAATTATTGCATCTGTAACAGCAGATACAGAGTCAGTGTATTTCAGCTGTCGGTCCACCATCGTGGTTCCAAGCTAATAAATACAAATATTTTCTGTTCTACTCCTGCCACAATTTGCCAAATGCAGATTACAGTTAATTGGAGGCGATGATGTTGAATGTATGCATAGAGTCATTTGTATGGTGATGCAAAATGTAGCTGAGGTGCGCAGAAATGTGCTCTCCCAGATGCTGCCGTTGGTTTGTGTGGAATGAATACAATTTTGGACACAAAAGGAGCACAGCAGAAAGGAAAGTGTCTCTCTCCACCTGACTCAGAGCCCATTATAGGGTGAGAGAGGAGACAGAGAGAGAGACAGACGCAAACACTAACTCTTGCTTAGTCTGATTTCATTTCCTACCAATTCTGTCACTCCTTTCATTGACCGGCTCCTGTGCTTTTGCTACAACCTCTCTTTTATCAATCCCACCATCCTTTATTTCTGTTGCTGTCCTTCTGTTCCTCCTTGCTGTTTCTTCTTTGTCCACAACATCCAGCCCATCCCTTTTTGTGCTTGTAGCTGAGCAGTGATGAAATCTGGGGTCCCTGTGGCAACAGGCGTTCTGTGTGCATGTGTGTGTGTATGCATGTGTGTGTGTGTGTGTGTGTTTTGTGGGGCAGGGCAGTGCAAGCAGCAGTCTGATCCATACTAATGTTCATTGATAGGAAAATCAATGGTGCATTGATCCAAGACTTGGCTCCAAGAAAGAGAGAGGGGGAGAAGGACCAGGCCTGGGGTGGGGAGGGGGGGGTGCAAGTGTGAAGACTGGTGGTGGTGGAAAGGCAACAGAAAGAGGAAGAGATGCAGAATGAACGACAGAGGAAGGAAAGGATTAGGCAGATGAGAAGGAGAGAGGGAGGAAAGAAAGTGGTTGCAGTGGCTATAGGCTTCTGTGTGTCTGAGAAGCTTGCAGATGACAACCCCAACCCCGAAAAAGAGTGAGATGAGATCCAAACCGTGTTCGCTGGCACTGGGGGTGGGTAACTATATGTGTGAACAACCTGTCGCAGCCTAACTATTCTCTTTTATCGCCCCCCCCCACCCCCCCCAACCACCCCCATCCCTCTCAAAACTGCTCTCGAGAGTGGATGAACAACCCCCAAATGGAACCTGAGAAGCAAAAGAGAGGAGAAAGAGGAGAGGAGAGGAGGAGGGGAGGGAGAAAATCAATTTTCCCAGACAGAGCCAGGCTGGTCTAATGGAGGTCTAAAAGAAGAGGAGGAGGAGAGGACATATTTTCCTCTGATTACCTCCTGAAGCCTCTCTGACAAACCTTCAGAGCTAGAATCGCTAGAATGGCCCTGCTCGTCTGACCTTTTTGAAGCAGCCGTGGCGTCTAGTCGTTTGTCTCCCCCAGCATCTCTCAACCTTTGGGGTTGACGAGACACACTTTAGCAAAACAGCAAAAACCACAATAAGTGAAATTACTGATTACAAGAATATGTCACACAAAGGCTCAGTACGGCTGTAAAAACGTCTAAGCTCACTCCACGCCACGCCAGTTGGGAACCACTGATTTATTCTCATCAATTTACTTATTCAAACTCTATGTTACGTAACCTGCTGCTGCAGCTCTCCGAGAGAACATGGAGGGATAAAGGTTTTCATTTGGCTAAGATGATTCATTTATGAAGTATAAAAGAAGGAAAATTTGCCATTAGTGTCTCTGCCAAATGAAGGAAGATATCTAGAGTACCCTTGCTTGTCGTCGTCCAATCATACGGCCTGACTGATGTCATATGACCAGGTCGCCATGTTCGATTTCCTGTAACAGATGTGATTGTTCTAAATTGCTCAAAGTGAAGTGGGCATTCAGGCTAAGCAGAAAATGCAGGCAATGATTTGTTCCAGTTCCAGTTGAATGATTTTTAAGTCTTGTTTATGGCCCTCCTCATAAAGTAAAATGTTTGTGTGATGTGAACGCTGTAGACAATTTGCCTGTGAATTATCAAACAGGTTTTCGGCAGGAGTACCAATAAATCTAAAAAGGTTCAAAAATTCAAATAAATGAAAGCCAAAGCGAAATTGTTTCAATCAGTTGGTGCACAGCACTCGTATTCCTGATACGAACCGCTGGAAGTTATTTATGGAAATATGTAAGTATGGCAACTTCTATTATGGCATATAAATGACTTTGGGGTAAAATAGCTGTGTGGTAAAAACAAACAGAAACACACACACACACACACACACAGATACACTGGGCTACAATACTTTTAGCCAAACAAAGTATCCGAGTAAGTAACAGTTTTTATGTAACCTGCAGCAGATCCAAACCTACAAATACACCCAACCACCACTAATTTAAAAAAAAAAGCATCTAGTACTGTAGGTCTTCTTCTGTAGGTTTGTGATGTACGTAGTGAAATTGTGAGGGTTCACCCAGCTATTAAACAGTCCTAGGGTAAGTGTGCAAAGAAGAAGTTTTTTGTCAGTTTGAACACTCAACTGTACGGATGCAGGGGTTTTGTTTTCTTCCCGGGGAAAGGACGGCTGTGAAAAGCCTGAAAAGCTAAGACATGTTGCTGAAGGAATGCCCGGATACATCGGCTTTCTCTCTCTCTTTTTTCCACCCTTTCTCCGTCTCTCTCTGTTACTGTTTTCCTGTCCTTCCCCCTGTCTCATTCTCTCTTTGTGTTTGTCTGTCTGTCTGTCTGTCTCTCTCTCTCTCTCTCTCTCTCTCTCTCTCTCTCTCTCTCTGCCTGTCTCTCTCGGCTTGTGAGGTGAAAGTGGCTTCCATGGTAACGGCACACTCTGTTTATGCCACGACGTCTCACTTCATCACAAGCTGTTGATGGCTTTGATTTGCATGTGTGTGTGTGAGAGAGAGTGTGTGTGTGTGTGTGTGTGTTTGTTCCCCCAGTTCTGCGAAATTCTATCTAAAACACACACACACACACACACAGCATACAGGTGTTTACCAGTGGTGACACTGGTAGGACAGGTTACAGCTACAATCTATAGAGCTTTGATGGAACACACTGTCCATCTAGATTGTGAAATAAAGTTATGTGGGAAAAACCTAAAAACACTTTTCCCACCGTGTGTTTATTTTAAGTATATCTTCCATCTCTGAGGCTTTTATTCTGTCAGTGTTTAGGATCTGACCTATGAAAAGTAGTTGTTTTTGGCTAACTCCTGCTCACTCACAGTAATGTTCTTAAGTGTGCGCAGCTCCGGTGAAATAAACTAAGAAACCAAAACGAAACGAAAACATATAACGTGACGTATTTCTTTATATTACTGCCCATTCGTTGCAAAAGCTCTGGGACGCTGCAAAAACACAAAAATGTGCGTTAGCCTAACACCAACTCCCACATGGAGTCTAACTTTCAAAAAAGTCTGACAAAAAAAAGGAAATTAGTACTTTAGCTCTTGAGATTAAAAATGTAAATTTAATCATGCTCATTCCCGTCTAGGAGCTGATCCCGTACACTTAACCACTTAAATTAGCAGCAGAAACAATGATTATGACTTCTTTTCACCAAAACCAGTCGTCCCCAATTAGTGGAAAGAGGGGGGGGGGGAGTGAGAGCCAAGGAGGGAGGGAGGGAGGGAGGGAGGGAGGACTAGCTAGCTAGACCCCCTGCAGGGCAGGCTGAGGGAAAAATGGATTCCATACCAGGAAATCCATTAGGGCAGGGAACGCCGTGGAGCTGGCAACACAGACGGCTGCCATGTTTTTAAAAATTCCTCATTAGGTGTAATTTCTAAATTACAATCAGCATGGGCAGAATCTGACCAAACCATCAGCATAATCAGGGTAATAGCAAGACGTGTGTGAGAGAGGAGAGAGAGAGAGAGAGAGGGAGGAAAACTTTGGAGGACAGAGGAGGAGGAAGGGTGAAGACTAGACATTGACTTCAGGATGGGTTTTCTTTTCTGTTTTGTTTTTTTAATATTTCTTTTACAACTCACCGGTCTCTCTCTCTCTCTCTCTCTCTCTCTCTCTCTCTCTCTCTGTCACCATTCTCTTGCTCCCTGCCTCTGAATGAGAGAGATGGAAAATCGTCCAAGGGAGTACAAGTGAAAGTGGCGTGTGAAGAAAGGAGGGAGGTAGCCCACCCGGCAAAGGGAGAGAGAGAGAGAGAGAGAGAGAGAGAGAGAGAGAGGAACAGCGGAAAAGGAATAAGGAAGAAAGAAAAGAGGGTGGGGAGAGAGAGAGAGGGAAGTGTGAGCAGAGGGGCCTCAACAAGGGGGAGAGAGAGAGAGAGAGAGGGAGGGAGGGGAGGAGAGGAGGTTAATTTGCACATATTAGAGAGGGCAGGATTTTTCATTAAAAAGAGATTGAAGTTGATATATGCCTGTGCGCTCCTGACACACTGTACACTCTGATTGTGTTAAGTCCTTGACAGAACAAAGGATCACCCCCCCCCCACCCCACCCCACGCCACCCAACCCCATCCCCACCCACCCCACTTCACTCCACCCCTCCATCCAACATCCATCTCCGACGGCCATTGCAGACTGCTGCAGCATTTCACGGAGCTGTTCCACAAGCGGAGCCCAGATGAGGTGGTCGCATCCCTTGAGGATCCTCCCCGCATCCATATACATTTTATACATTATACACTTTCCACGAAATACTTTCATGTCCAGGACGGGGGGAGAAAATGGTTTCACGTGCTCTGTGTGTGTGTGTGTGTGTGTGTGTGTGTGTGTGTGTGTGTGTGTGTGTGTTCAACGTTGTGGTCAAAGGCTTCCACATCCAAAAAGGTTTGCTTCTCGTTCCTAGACCACAAACGCGACGCACAAGAAGCCAGCGCTCTTTGAAATTCATTCCTATTCCCTCTGAGTGAGGGAAGTATTGCTGACTTTAATAAAGAGTTACATTCACAAGCGTGTAATAACACCGTTGCTCGTTTAGCCTGTGGCATTTAAAATAAAAAAAATAAAAAAACAGGTAGTTGTTAGAGGGAAATGCCTTGCCAAGAAATAAAATAACAGAATGATAGTAGAGCTTTGTAGGGTTTAGTTGTAGTTGTCCCGGTAGACGCTGGTCTGTTGTCAGTTTGGCCTTCCCACTCCATTGTTCAAGGCTGAGATTTGGTCAGGTAAGTTGACCCCGTATCTGTGCCTGAGGCAAAGTTATACCTGCTGCTGCAAAAACAAATCGAAGCAATAACAACAACGGTTCCTGTTTTTTTTCCTGATCTGTTGTTTAGGACACATGCAGCCGGCGTAAATCTCCCTTTTCTCTCTTTTTTTTCCCCTCTCTTTCTTTTATCTTGTTTTCCTCGGGCCACATCTGTCATTCCACACTGGAGGGTTATACCTGAACTTTGACCTTAGTTAGTGCAGCCCCTGAGACCTGTTTCACACACAAACACGCACACACGCACGCACGCACACGCACGCACACACGTGCAGTCATTCGCATGTACGCAGACATACGCACTCAGAAAAAGGAGATATTGATTGGTGATAGATAGAGCAGGTCTGGCCTGATAAGGAGGCCATATTTGATGTTTGTTCTAGAGAGAGAGAGAGATTAAATCAAATGAGAAGCCAGCTCTGTCCTTGGCTTCGTACTCGAGGCTTTGCGGGAGTTTAGGGGTCGAGCTTAAAGGATGACGGGTGAGGGATTGTGGACAAGGGGCAGTCTGCTTAAATCCACTATGGTAAGAGCCATTGATTAACAGTGGCTGTAATGTTATTCAAGGGTGTTTTTTTTCGCACGATCGAACGTGTATTTTTTACGTTCAAATTTTAAGCTTCTGGATGCACAACTGTCTTTTTCCCTCTTTTCTGCTGCTTTTTTTGTGTTCCCGACCACACCCCTGTACGTGCACACATGTGTAGCCTCGTAATGGTTCAGGTAGTCATTTTCCCCTCCTACTACACAATTCTCCATACCTCTGTGTGTCTGGCCATCCCTCTGTCCTCTCACTCCTGCTCTGTTTATCCTCACGCTTAAGACCGTCCTGTTCATTTGCTGTCAAGACCTCTAGAATATCTCTTTCTCTCACACAATTCAAGAATAAAAGTGGGAAAAGTAAGATTTTTAAGATTTAAGTTTTGCACATTAACTTCCTATAACATATCAGTACCCAAAGTGACACTCTCAATACCTTTAAGCACTGGTGATAAATGGCTATGGCCGCCAAAACGCGAGGTTAAATGTTTTGTTCTATTGATAATAACCATAAGGGTGGTTATATGACAATGTACCAAAACCTGTTCCAGCAGTGCAATGTCAATAAGCCTGACCTGAGAGTCCCTTTTACATCTGACCGGAGCCAACCCAGGATTCAAATCCCGGTCGAAACAGCATTTGTACGTATAAAAGGCTGTATATGTCGGCCAGTGTGTGCGCGGTCTCAAGGGTTGGGAGATTATGTTGACAAAAGGTGCACCTGGTGCTTTAGATTGAGTTTCTCTCCTCCCTTCTCCTCCCCCTCCTCCCTTTCTCCCCTTCTCCTTTTTCCATCCCCCTTTCTCCTTCTCTCTCTCCCTCCTTTTCCAACATTACCCTGGGACTCTTAAAAGATTAGACCCGAGCTTTTAATTGTGTGAGTAATGCATGTCAGCAGCTTGGTATGATGCAACTAGATGGAGAATACTTCTTTTTTTTAAATTTTTTTATTTCCTCTTAATATTCTCCTGTGATTTCCAGGTTATGGGGAATACATTTTTTGTGTTTATCTAATAGTCCTGGTGATCATGTATCAGGGTAGATTATTTAGCCCTATCCCTATGTAACACAGATCTGATGGGTTTCTCATGTCTAGCCAGCGATGAAAAGATATGTGTGTGCTCAGTTACATAGTGTTAGAGTTGCCACAAAACCACAGTATCACAATACAGTAGTATAATATTTTTATGATACCACACAAAAGAAGAGAAACAACAACTACTTGTTGATTAATACTCAGTGTTAGTGCAGTGCTAAGAAGGCTACTGGTCCAAACAGACAAACTAACCAGATCTTTTCCTGCTTTATCTGGTCATTAAGGTGCTTTCTTCATATATTAATTCTCAATAATAATAAAATTCACAAGCTGCTGTAACATGTAGAGACTTTTGGTTCTTGTAATACTAGAATATAGGGCAGTTTAGTATCATGATATTATGATAGTTTTAGTGTGTTATGATGAAATGTGTTAATTCTCCATATCATGATGTACACCAGTTTAACAATAAATTCCAAAACATTTTCAAACAAAATATTTTCTCATACTTTCATGTCAGAATTCCATCCCTGTTACTTCCTGGAAAACGACATATGTTTAGTGGTGACCTCTTGGCATACATAAAAATTCCAACCAATAACACCATCATAGATTTTTTTTAACAACACCCTGACCTCCCTTCCCCGCCCCTCCCGTCATATATAAAACCCACCACTTTCAAAGTGACACGAGTGGCAACATGGTGGTGCATTTTTTGCGTGTTCATCCCCCAAAACCTCCTGTTCCGTTTTCCTGAGACACCACGGTTGTGTCCCAGTGGCTTGAATTTATACATTTTGAAGAATCTGGTATTTGTTCAAAGAATTTCTTTCTTCTCCGCGTTACGTCAACACCCTGTTTCAACCGGAAATACGTTGAATTACTGATACCATCAAAATGCGGTTTTCTTGTCTAGATCCAACTCAATACTGAATAGTTCTGGTAGGTCTGTAGCAGCAAAACTGTCTTCATCCTGTTAACTAAAGAGCACGGCAGCCTCACAAGTGTTACGCTGTATTTTTCTTTTTATTCCTCTTGTACTTTAGGAGACCCAGATGCCACAGCTGTTTTAAAAATAGGTGTGATCTTTCAGACAAGAAAACTAATTACATGTTATCTTCACAGCCTACCTGAGCCTGCGGTTGTTTTTCAGAAAGCTGAGGGCAAGAAGCAATTAAAGTTGGCTAATAGTGGCCTTTTGTGTTCGCTTTCTCTGGGAAACAACAGAGTCGGACGTGAGGAGTTACCGCGGCGCACTTGTCAATTTGTGTGTATGCAGTTGTCAAGGTCTGTACATATGTGTGTGTGTGTGTGTGTGTGTGTGTGTGTGTGTGTGTGTGTGTGTGTGCACAGGCTGGGCCCCCCTCTACACACACACACACACACACACACACACACACACACACACTAACCTGCATCGAACCCTTGAAAAACGTCACAGCCTTCTTTTATTGGACTAATATTTCAAACAGTCATCAAAGTTGAGGCAACAAGTACATTGCTGTAGCCTCTCTCTCTCTCTCTCTCTCTCTCTCTCTCTCTCTCTCTCTCTCTCTCTCTCTCTCTCTCTCTCTCTCTCTCTCTCTCTCTCTCTATCAGTCTGCATTCCTCTCTCGGCCCCTTGCGCCCCGAGTGTGTGTTTGTGAGCAGAGAAACAGAATCAGCTGTATATGTGTGTGTGTGTGTGTGTGTGCATGCATATGTGTGTGTGTGTGTGTGTGCGCTGGGATCACTGGACCACATGTATACCCCCCCTCCTCCTCCTCCTCCTCCTCCTCCTCCTCCTCCCTGCCCTGGGGTCTCCAGTCTGCATAATAAATGAGGCCTGCTGATAGGTGGGGGAGCAGGGAGGGGAAGAGGGGGAGGGAGGGAGGGAGGGGAGCAGCTCAGAGACACACACTGACATCGGTCTGTACCATTACGTAGCCTCGGCCTGTACCATCTCTGTCCAGCTGGACGCAGTGTAGCAGTCTCAGGTTTGACTCACTAGCGGTCAGAGAAGGCTTCTGTCAGCTCCTGAGGTTTGGGGTTCAAATGCCAATAAGGCCACAAGAAACTCACTTTAAGGGGGATATTGCAGTGATTTTCCTTAGGGAACGAGGCATGTGTTGCATCAGTAGCTACCACTGCAGTGTTTTTGAGCAAGGCACTTGATGATGACCGTGTGTGTGTGTGTGTGTGTGTGTGTCACCCTTCCCTTCCTTTTGCCGTCGGTAACAACTGGTTCTTGGTTAACTAAATGTGCCAAAAGACAAACACATGCAAACAAACCTAGAAATGGGGAACAAGGGCTGGATATCAGCGCCGCCGGCTGCTTGAGGTTCCCTGTCGGCGACCTGACCAACGAGAACCAAAACATTTTGGGGCGTTGTGGATGTGGAAGCGTTTGACCACAACACTGAGCACACACACACACACACACACACACACACTCTGCTGCTGTGAATAAAGCCGGTGGTGTTGAAGTGGTAGGTTACACTCTCAACCTGACATCTCTTACTAATGGGAAGTAGTTAATAATATGGACCCCTGATAGGCTCTACTGTAGGCTGCCATTTTTAAAGTAATTATCCTGCATGTACTGTACACACACACACACACACACACACACACACACACAATTGAAATCTCTCAACCCGACATTACTAAGGGGAATTATTTAATAATTATAGACCTGTGATAGGCTCTCCTATTTTTAAATTAATTATCACGAGTCCAGTAATGATCCGCCGCTGACTGATCTATTTTTACCTGATGATCAAACCAGATCTCATCTCAGATCTATATCCCGTCACATTCATCATAACCCCACAAGATTACATTCATCTCTGCCACCACCACCTGTCCCTGTAATGATGTTTCATTCTTCATCAAAGCCCATTCACTAGAGCTGTAAATATGGGCCTTTTACATGGAAAATACAATATGGGCTATTGTTCTTTTTCCAGGTAGCTAGGATGTAACCAATTTGAGCAAAAATGCATTATGTTCTTCTGTGTGTGTGTCTTTGTGTTAGAGCTGGTTGTTGAGTGTATTATCAATTTCCTGTATCCATTTATTAATTCCTGGTCTTATTCTATTTCCTTCCTCCTAATAGGTTAGTATGGAAAAAACAAACCCGCTCCAGTGTGAGATCACACGGTGTCCTCTTGTAGTCTTGCAAATGAAAGCCAGGATTGTTTTTGTAGTTTGTCAAATATGTACTAGACTAAACAAGCATTTCCAGATGATCAACTGATCGATAGTGACCTAGTACCACTATAATATTCCTATGGTATATCACATATAGTTTATAGTTTTGCAGTGATGCTTGTATACCCTAGCACCCTCCTACAACTTATACTACCAGTTGTTTTTGTCAGATTTAAGCGACATCTGGGCTGTTTTGTTTTGAAGACTATGGGCCAGGGCAGCCTACTGCAGGGAACCCACATGACCCACACACAATTACACTAAATTAAGTTATGTATAAATTTAGTTAGGCTAATCTAGGAAACCTCATTTCTTTTTTCGCTGCAATTAGCCTATTTCTTATTGGCATGGACCTGAGTCCCTATAGGAATATTAGAGAAATTTTACAATATTGTATCCTTGGGATACTGGGTGAAAATTATTGTGGATTCTACAATTTTAAATTATTCTGGATTTTGCTGCATCCTTTATTCCATAATCGACAACACGTGGAGTTTTCGACGAAATACAATAAGAGAATATAAATGCTGCTGTGGGCAAAGCAGCGCCTCCAGGGCTGCCATGCAGTTTCTTGTAGACCTGCATTTCCCCACAGCAGAGGGGAATAGCAGGTAGCGATGGCTACAAGAAATACACTCTCTTTGCTTTACGGCTGAATTAACCTGCTTGTTAGTCCATAGTGAAGTCACCCTGCCCGCTTCTCTGCGGTTTCCGGAGGATCTTTCCACTCGCCGGTAGTGGGAGCCGGAGGCAGCGGGGCAGGGACGGCTCGGTCCCCGCAGAGCGCTTCACTCCGCCCGGCAGGCAGGCGGACCAGCACCCGCTGAGACCGGGAGAGACGTAGCTGAATGCAGGGCGTCAGGAAGCATTTGTACTGAAACAATTTCATCTTAACATTTTTCTATACGTGACATAAATGTGTCTTCCTACCTACGTGATTTCATTTAGTGTTAAAATTAGATTTTTAACGTTTTTCATTGATTATCCAGTTGTTCACGTTTAATAAACTACTATTTATCCCAGTCCGCGGTGGAAGCCTGTCACAACTTTACAAGGAAATGTTCTGAATTTATCTTAAAATATAGTCCAAAACTCCATAAACAATAGATATATGTTATATATATTTATGTTCTTGACTCACTCGTAGCGTACTGAAGATAATGACAACAAATAAAGTACACAAATAAATAGATAGATAGATAGATAGATAGATAGATAGATAGATAGATAGATAGATAGATAGATAGATAGATAGATAGATATATATAGATTGATAGATAGTAATATAAAATAATAATAATAATAATAATAATAATAATAATAAAAATAATAATAAAAATAAAAATAATACAAATATCAGATGATCTGATGAATGATTTACATTCTTCCACAAGTTGTTGTGTTGTTACTCAAACCAACTGAGAGAAAGAAAATGCAGCTTGTAACAATAACGACACATGTAGAGTGTGTGTGTGTCGGGTCTTTAAGAAAGAGAGAAAGAGAGAGAGAGAAAGAGAGAGAGAGAGAGAGAGATTTCAACATCACCATTGTGTTGTGGCTGGTCTCATATAAGGGCTTTGCATAAGTGTGTGGACTCCACACACACACACACACACACACACACACACACAAAGCCTTTGCATTGTAATAGGTAGGCATAGTAAGGTTGGGTCAGTGAAAGGAAAGGATCAGTTTCTGAACAGAAAGCTCTTTTTCCAGGTTTGTTAGCAGGAAGACAGTTTGTCCCGTAGTAAAAATAAACCTCAAACATGATTTTCATCCTATAAACATCTACATTTCATCACGTCATCCATTTGTTCTTTATGGTCCACTAGCTTATTTTCTTGGCTTGACTCTTACTGATGCATTGTTGTTGTTTTTCATTATTTTCATTATTTGTTGTGTTTAATAATTTTTTTATTCTAAACCACTTTGCTTTCATTTGTCATATATTTATAATAGCCTTCTACCTTTCTTGTTTTTCATCCTACTCTTAGTGCATTAAATTAAACTTTATCTATATATAAAGGTTAAAAGGTTAATTGATTGACTGACTGTTGTCTACATTGATTTTGTCCCTGCTGCTAATACTCATCCCTACTGTAGACAGCATTGCCTATCTCTATTTTCCTGTGTATCCAGGGATGTTTTAGAGGCTAAACTAGCCTAAACTGGGTTGACTGACCTTTTTCTTTGTGAAACAGTTTTTCAAGAAAATCTTGAATGATCCAAATTCAAAGGATTCATGATAGTTATGTAAGCACCGTGAAAATTAAGTCTTTTTTTTTTTTAAATAAAATGAAAATTAACACTACTGTACTTCTAAATTGTGTGTTGTTACTGTTGTTGTCCTTGTGGTGATCCAGCTTTGTATTTCCCTCTTCATCAGTGTGTGTGTGTGTGTGTGTGTGTGTGTGTGTGCATCAGGGCATCAAGAAGCTTTAGGGAAGCCCAGCTAGGTGTCAGCTGGGAGGGAGAGAGAGGCCTGGGAAGGATGTGTGTGTGTGTGTGTGTGTGTGTGTGTGTGTGTGTGTGTGTGTGTGTGTGTGTGTGGAGGGTGAGGGGGGGGGCGGGGGGGGTGACAGAGGAGTGTCACTTAGCAGAAGAATACAGGCTGTCCAAGAATGAAGAGGGATGAGGCTGAATCCTGCTGCTTCTCCTCGCCACCATTATCCTACAGGAGAGGGACCTGTGGGGGGCAGGCGCACGCACACACAGACGCACGCACACACGCACGCGCGCACACACACACACACACACACACACACACACAACACACACGCACATATACACACAAACATGCAAAAACGAACATGTACACTCATGCAACTATGCACGCACGCACGCGCACACACACACACACACACACACACACACACACACACACACAGGGCTACATACCCTGGGAATCTCCTCAGCTGTTCCCCCAATACTCCCCTCAGACCCTCCTCCTCCCCCTCCTCCTGTTCGGGCCCTAAACACCTCTGCACACCGGATCTGGTTCCACTCGGCACCGGATCCGGGCCCCTGGCAGCTGACGGCAGGTTTCTGGCCAGGATTAAGCCTCCTAACTCAGCCATTCTGTAATGATTTACACCGTGTTACTGTACACACCGGCAACTCCTCCTGCTAATGGTTTATTACACTGTACCCTCTCTCAGGTTTATTACTCTTTGCTCACTCTCTTTTATGCTGAGGTCTAATTAAATCATTTAACTGAATTACCAAACATATGTTGAACCTGTGTAAGAATTACTCATGGCACTAGGTTAACTTGTTTTATGGTTTTGCTTTCTGCTAAGCTTTCCTGGCTTCCTCCACTGAGCTCCATAAAGTATTGATTTTATCCAGGATGTTAAAGATAATGGCAACAAAGAAATATGACACTGTATGAAGATCAATCTCAAGTATACATGACTAAATAAATAATACTGGAGGCGTCCTGGCCCAGTGGGTGAGTGGACCGGTTGCACTGGGAACCTGTAAGGACATGTGTTATTTTAATGTTATTCTCGTCCTTTCAGGGATGTGATCAGGACAACAGAGAAACAACAGAAAAAAGGCAAACTGGAAACCTCCAATACAAACGATTAATAAAATCCTTGCTTGTTCATAAAAGTTCATAAAAACTAGACTGAGCCTTATGAGACAATTCATGATCCCTGTGCATGGACAGGTCAGACAGCGCTCTCCTCTCCACTGTACCATCCAAATAAAGTCAAATTAGTTATAATCCAGCAATTTATTGTGGAAAAATCCTGTCTATTCTACTAGCTCCAGTTAATTGAAACAATATAATTACAAATTGTATACTTCTGTCTTTCCTACCTAAATAACTGAAATTCTGTTTTACCTAAAAGCTGAATCCAGTAATGTATTGTGCATTTTGTATGTGCTGCGTGTTTACTGTAAAATTGACAAATGAATTAAGACTATTTCTTATTTAGCTTTTTAAGGTTGCAAACAGGACAATAAAAATCAGGGCAAAAAATGAAATCCTTATAAACAAAACAAGTTTCACTCTTTTTAAGTTTTAGCGTTGGTGTCCTCTGCAACAAGCCTCCTTGATCTCAATATTGTTTTGATTTTAGCTGTGTGTGTCTGAGCACCCTGGAAAGTGCTATAGAAATAAAAAGGCCTTGTTAAAAAATAAAATAAAATAAAATAAAACACAAATATAAATCCCATCCCTGGTGAGTGAGAGGCAGGTAGCCATGTTGCTGTACTGCATTCCACAGTGACAGGAGCTCGGCTTGTCTCTGCTGCTCTCTCTGAAGCCACGGCTATCTGCCCTACATTTGTCTAATCATCCAGGGCTTAACCCTTGTGCTGGCCCGCTATCTGCTTCCTGTGTGTGTGTGTGTGTGTGTGTGTGTGTGTGTGCATGTGTGAGAGAGAGAGGCAGGGGAGAGAGAGAGCGGGGTGGGGGGTGTCTCCTGTCTCCTAATACCAGGGCTTAGTAATGTTTTGGCTTGTGATCAGGCACATGGTCGGGCAGCACACAGGGGTCCTCCATCAGCTGCTAACCCCCCCCCCCCCCCATCCCACCCCCATCCCACCCCACACAAACCCAACCACACGCTTTCCGGGAGGTGATCGATGATGGACACAGCAGCTCTGCCCAGTGTGTGTGTTGGGGTTGGGGGGGGGGGGGGGTGATGGTGGTATTAAGAGGAGGGAGGGGAGGGAGCGCTGATGGTGAGGGCTTATAAAAGAGAAGGTCCTGGGTGGGGGGGGGGGGCTGTTTAAACAGCCTGGCTTTGATTGACAGGGCTGATAGTGGGGTGGGGGTGGGCGGTGGGGGCACGGTGAGAGGGATTTTTAGGGGGGTGTGTGGGCAAGAGAAGAGAAAAGGGGGTTGTGGGTATGAATGCAGGTTAGATAGTGTGTGTGTATGTGTGTGTGTGTGTGTGTGTGTATTAAGGGGGGTGGGGGGTCTGTAGGAAAGTGAGCTTTTAATTACCAGTGTAGAAGCAGATGTAGCAGAATGGTGCCCCCCAACTCTAATCACACACACACACACACACACACACACACACACACACACACACACACACACACACACACACACACACACACACACACACACACACACACACACACACACACACACACAGTGTTGCTTGGCAGCTGGAAGTCATCAGCATAGTGGGGTGGGCGTGTGTGCATGTTTGTTAGTGCAGGGATCCTGGCAGATCACTGAAATCATTTCAAAATGTAGAGTTTCTACAGACTTTGGTTCATTCATTATCTGTTCAATTCATTCACTCTATTTTGTTTAACATCTATCTTTCATCCAGGATTGTTCCTCACACCTCTTCCATCACATTTTTATGTAATTAATATCGACCAGGTAAATGAGTCTGTAATCAGAGGAAATGACTGACTGCTGCACTGAGAGGAACAATTCACTCTTTCCACCATAGCACGTAGTTCAACCACTGGACAGAACAATATTCTTAAAATGTTATAAAAGGGGTATTTTTGTTTCCAAGTGGCCATACCTTAAATAATTAGTATGGAGGTACATAAAAATTCACTGGTGTCCAAATAATGAAGCAAAGCGCTAGTAAGACCAACATTTCGTCTCATTTTAATTCTTTAAGTGATTTTTAAGTGTTTTGTCATCCATTCTAAAATGTTCCCGTTTACCTTAGTTTTATCCTGCAGTTACTTCACAAGGAAGAGGTCCATCATCAGAAAATTAAGTATTTTCTCTCATTTAAATGTATATATATCCTGCTACATATGTGTACACATCATGTGTTAAAATGCAGATATCTGGAGAAAATTGAGCAACAAATGTGTTTTAGCTGAACATGCCACTACTGCAAAATCCACAAGCAGACTTAATGACTGTCACTGACATAAATCTGGGTTTGTAGACACATGTAATCTGTATTATATTATATAGATATAATATATACTATTCCTAAAAATGCTACTAGATATAATTGGATTGTAATATGATGAAAACGTTCAACAGAGTCTATTTTTATCAGTTCTATGTGGTTGAAATATTAATTCAGGTGTAAATAGCCCAAGCTGGTGCAAATGAAAGAAACATTTTGGGCCGATAAAATAAGGGAAGGTAAATCTATTATTTTAATCATATCTGTCCTTTAAAAATAATACAAAGTCATTGTCAAACGTGCTTTAAAACAAGACCACAATGGTGAAGGTACCACTCCTGTTACTTTATCCAGATTTCTTTATTTTGGTGTTTTGAAATACAATGTCATAATTTCCCTGCCCCCCCCATCATTTTCAACTTGTACAAAATTGATCCAAACAAATGTATGCACAGATGAAAACACGGTGCCCAGAGTATAAAATGACTTCTCATCAAGAAAATGGTGCAAAACTTAAAAAAGAAACACAATGTCCCTGCACATATAAAAATAAATTAATACTTTATGTGTCCAGTCACCGTCAACCTATTTGTCTGGTCCTAAGATTCACGCGCACAAACTGAGGCTTCATTGGCTATCCTTCACACCAGCACGGCCAATCACAATCACTTATGTACACCAACGGCCAATGAGAAAGATCTATATACACTTAACGAGGTAAACTGTGCCACTGAACCTTCCTCCCCCCTATAAGCAAACCGCTATATACAGCCACACCACCTCATCAACCAACTCTCAAGTAGTTTTTAGCTTTCAAATACATGACAGAGATTTAACTCATCAAATGGGTTTACAGCAAGACTCGACTGTATGGGAAAAAAAAAAAAACTTTACACAGTAGTAGTATAAAACGATGTTAAATTGAAACACCAGCGGGCTCTTAAAATATATCATCTCATGCCCATTACACAAACAAACGGCAAATAAATAAAGAGCACAATACAAAGTTGGCTTTGATATTAGAGAATGCAGAATTATATTTCCTGGTTTTATTAAAGGAACGGCACGTCTGGTATGACGTGCCCAAGTGTTCTGTGATCTGTTGCCTTAGCAACGCAGCTTAATTACCAGTAGCGTTGTGAAAACCAGCTGACTGACAGGGACACAGGTAGAAGGAAAATAACACCCTGCACCCCCCCCTCGGCCTCAGGCACTTGGGTTCGGACCCTGATTGGCCAGTCCTGACTGTTGTGGATTTTCATTGGCCGCTGCTGACGGCCCTTAGGTCCTGATAGGCTGGTCCTGCATGAGAGGTAGGTGCAGCAGGGGGCTCAATCAGGAAGAGGCAATGTAATGCCTTCTGCACAGAGCTGTAGGGTGACACAACCAATGGCTCCGTTTCTGCATAATTTCTCTTCGCAATTCTGTGCCGTGTGGAACAAAGCATCCCTCTGAACATTCAATTTGCTTTTTTACATTTCACTTCATTGAATGAACCCCCTGTATCTGGCCCAGAGAAGAGACAGTCAAAAGCAAGGCTTCTGCGGTGACCATACGAGGCTTGGCTCACTGACAGTAATGGATCTACACAAACAGAGTGAGAGGCACAGGGAGAGGTAACAGTACTTGCACATACAAATTTTCACAAGCCTCTTGCCTTTTATTCCCCTTGAGACCGCTGTGAGAGAGATGTCCGGCATATATCCACTACTGTTGAGTCCTGTGGTAGGGGATTGTAGTTTTTCTTTTTCTGTTTTTCTTTTCCTTTAACGGTTGTAGTTCTGTGTGCTAGCTTGTGTGCTAAGTGCACGACTGGTTAGCTGAGGCCCCTGAGAGAGTGAAGTAGCAGAGAGACCATGGGAGAACAATGGGAGTGCGGAAGCAATGAGGAACGTGTAGAGAAAAGGAGCAAGAGGAACAGGAGTGAGAGAGACGGGAGGGAAAAGGAAAGAGGGGAGAAAGAAAAGGTGAGAGGAAAAAAAGAGAAGAGAACGGAAAAGACATTTAAAGAATACACCGAGTTTGACTGACCCATTGGTCAACTTGTACATTAACAGACACCAAAATCATACATGTGTCCCTAGTAGGTTCCAGTGTCCCTAGTTCCAGTGCTCTTTAGCCTACAGTATGTTGAGTGATATTGGGCAACTAGCATCATCTAAAATGAGAACTGGTAGCAGCTCTAAAGCTAAATTGTAAGTAATCTTAAATAATATGCAGCTAGGTGGAGCAGTTTTGTGTTTAAATTTACACTAAATCTGAAAATCTCATAATATTTTGAACCACCAGGGACTATGTTCCCTGTTTACATAGGAAGTCAACCTGGTGGGCAATGACTGTGAATGAGTACAGCTAAAAACCTTACTTGCTTACCTGAAATAGCTCCAAAAATAAACGAAATCAGCTAAATTGAGATAATGACATTTACTTTTAAAATTCATTCAAAACAAATCTTTGTTACTAAAAGGTCAGTCTTCTTACTTTGGATAATGCTAGTTGATCTACTGGGCAAATGATCTACTGGGCACACACTGATGATTTTGGTGTCTGTGTCCTCATCACTTAACGGTAAGTTGACCAACGGGCCGATCTCCCATAAACTGGTGTCTTCATTTCAAGAAAAGTGTCTGCTGTCATGTCTTCTCCTGCCCTGCACAACCCACGGCCTTCTCGGCCAGCCGCGGTTTCTGAGCCCCCGAGGGGTGTGTGTCGGGGTGTGCGTGTGCGTGCTGCAGCGCCAGGAAGGGGTTGGCGGTGATGGCGCTTTGGCCCTGGCTCTGGCCGTGGGCGCCGGGCAGCAGGTTGTTGATGGGCAGCTGAGCGGAGGAGAGAGGGATGGAGGGAATCTGGGCAGAGGAGGAGAGGGACTGCAGCTGCTGCAGGTCCTGGTGCTGCTGCATCAGCTGGTAGAGCAACACCTGCTGCTGTTCCTGGAGAGAGAGCGAGAGAGAGAGAGAGAGACAGAGAGCGAGAGAGAGAAGAGGGTGTAGAGGGAAGAAAAATGGGAGGAGAGAGAAAGGAGGGAGATGGATGGAGGAAGTAGGAAAGGGAGGGTAGTGTGAGGGAAAGCAGGAGAGATGCAGAAAAAAGAATGGAAAGTGGGAGAGAGAGTGGGAGAATAGATGGAGAAAAATAGAAAAGGGATGGGGGGGATTTATGGAAAGATGGGAGGATGAGAAGGAAGTAGAGAGAGGTGAGAGAAGGGAGAAATAGAGGTGGGAGAGGAAGGTCAAAAGTTAGTTTTTTTTCTTTTTACAGATGATTTAGGCTGTTGTCCAATGGAAAGTGTGTGTGTTAGTGTGTGTGTGTGTGTGTGTGTGTGTCGTACCGCTGAAGGCTGCGAGGATAGTAGCTGTTGTAGCTGATGCTGTTGCAGAAGAAGTCTCTGCTGCTCCGACAACAGACCGAGACGTGCAGCACTATGGAAAAAAACACATACAATACACAGTCAGACCACCACGTTTCACACACCACACATACATCGAGGTGAAGATGACGAATGGCGGATTGACATTTAAGTATTGCATCATATCACATTCATGTCCTGCTTCATACTGTTTGTCAGACACAGGGATAATCGGGGAACTACACTGTACATGGCTGCCCAGAATGAGTTGGATTAGTTTTAAACATCTTAACTTATATTTCAGTTTTCAGAAGAAATCAATACCATTCTGATGAGAGGGGATATGAATTCACACATGCCCACACACACACACACACACACACAGGATGATAAACCCCTTCAACAAAGACTAATGGAGATGGTTGTGGTGAGGTGGTACCAGCTTATTTCCTCTCACCTGTTCTTAGCAGTTGCTGAGCTGCCAACATGTAAGCAATTGGAAAAAAGGAAAGGGCTGAATCAAATTCACATTCAAACAACTGATGAAACAAAGAGAGATGAGGACGCCGGACCAGGAAGCTCCCTGACCTTTGGAGAGACTTTGGGTGTTTACAGTTTAAACTGGGTTGGCGTTGGTGGAGCAACCGTGGGGTTGAAAACAAAATAGGCTACTGGAAAGCATTATGAGGCCCCCAATCTAAGAAACAATTGGGGCTTATTCAGACTTATTCTTTGCACACACACAAAAAAAAAGTGGGGGTTCCCATGGCGTTCCATAACTAAGAATGACCTGAACATGTTATTCTTTTGTTCTTTTGTTGTTGTTATTGTTTGTTGTTATTGTTTTTCAGCAAATGGTTGACAGTCCACTATTGTTATCCACTATCTTGTTTTGAAAAAAAACGCTTGAGGGTGGGGGGAGAAACCTGATAAAAACAGAGACAGGGACACCAAAGGCTTTGCAGAGAGACAGAATAAACACCTGTTGTTGACGGGCAGAGCGACACCGGCCGCCGCGGCTGAGGTGTGTGTGTGAGGGCTGGCGGTGCCCGTCGGTGTCTGGATCACCCCGTTCAGGGCGCCCACGATGCCCCCCATGCCGAGCGCGCCCCCCGGCACCCAGGGCACCCATCAGCCCCGCCACCCCGCCTAGCCCGGCGGGGGTCGTTCCCATGGCCGCGACCCCGTTGAGCTGCGGCTGGGGGGGGCTCTGGGAGACGGAGGGAGGGGTGGAGAGAGAGGAGGTGGAGCCGCTGCTGCTACGGCCGCCACATGATGCACTGTCCTGAGAGAGAGAGAGAGAGAGAGAGAGAGACAGAGAGAGAGAGAGAGAGAGAGAGAGAGAGAGAGAGAGAGAGAGAGAGAGACAGAGAGAGAGAGAGAGAGAGGGTTGGGGTGGAAGAAGGAGATACACCATTAATAAGCAATGTCGTATTTAACTATTTGGATCCAGTTTGACTTTAGTTGAGCTGAGTTGAGTTATTAGTTAGTCTACTGTACTTCGTTCTACTATAGTGACCATGTGGTACCACTTGGCTTATATCTGATGTGTGTTTGTCCTTACCTGAGCTGCCATGGGTAAGGAGGAATCACTGGCTCCCAGCTGGGCTCCCTTCACATCTGCAACACAGATCAACACCGATTTAGATTCTCCCTGTGTGTGTGGTGGTGTGTGGTGTGTGTGTGTGCGCCACATCTGGATGTATATGCAGAGAATGTCCTAGGATTGTGTGTGTGTGTGTGTGTGTGTGTACCAGAGCAGGCCGTGGTGGGGGTGAAAGGCACTGATAGCTGAGCACTGAGGAGCTGCAGCCTCTCCTTCTTCATAGTCAGAGTTTTAATCTGGTCTTCCAGCCTCCTGTTCTCCACCTGCAGCTGGTGGAGAGACTTCAACATCCCCACCACTGGGAGAGAGAGAGAGAAAGAAAGTCAAGAATGAGATAACAAACTGATAGAATTGATTGAACAGGAAGATATGTGATACTTTATTGAAATTCTCTTTTCTCCTTGCCGCCCTCCAGGGAGGTCAGCTACAGCTTGCTCAAGGACACTTCAGCAAGGAGGAACCGAGGGCTTGAACCGTCTCTCTAATAGCTAAGCCACCCTGCGGCTCCCCCTTTATTTTCACCTTATTGATCCCCATACGGAAATTCAGATGGGGAGATACAGACACATACAGACAGACAGAACAACAGATAGACAGATTGAGTGAGTAAGTGATTGAAAGGTGGGAGAGACAGCAAAATGGTGTGAAAATGTGAGCGAAAGAGAGATGGATCAATTGATAGACAGACAGAGCAATAAATCAAGAGAGAAAACGGGGGCAGAAGGGAAAAGCTGGAAATAATGATTGGGGTGGAAGGAGTGGGGAAGGAGGAGCCTTCATGATAAATTAATGTATTTGTGTGTGAGTGTACTGTGTGTGTGTGTGTGTGTTAGTGTACTGTGTGTGTGTGTGTGTGTGTGTGTGTGTGTGTGTGTGTGCCCTCTCACCGTCTCCCTGCGCTCCCTGCTGCAGTAGGAAGTTCTGCCCTTCGTTCCACTGCCTCTCCAGAAGCTGCTCTATACTGGTGGCCACCGGGGGCAGCGTCTCCCCGCCGCCTCCCCCCGCCCCTAGCAACCCCAGCCCTGGCCCCGGCAACGACCCTGAGGGGTCATAGCGGATCTGCAGGCCACCAATGGGAGAGCTGGATGGAGAGAGGGTGAGAGAGAGAGAGAGAGAGAGAGAGAGAGGATGAGAGAGAGAGAGAGAGAGCGCGCAGCGATAGAAAAGGAGAGATAGAGAGGTCAATGGGGAGATTAACGACCTAACATAAACGTCAGACAAACATAGACACTGCTGGCTATAAAACTACATCAATTTGTTGTTACAGTGGCCGCTAATGAAAAGAGGCCAGGCTTTCTATGTGAGAGAGAGAGAGAGAGAGAGAGAGAGAGAGAGAGAGAGAGAGAGAGAGAGAGAGGGGGGGGGTGGGTGGGGGGGTGGACAGCCTTGATGCGATAAATCTTGTGTGCTGAGACAATCTGTTGAGTGTGAAAGGAGGAGAAAGCGAGAGATAGCAGGACAGAGGAAATGGACAGAGATGGCTGAGGGAACAAGCAGATTATTTTTATTTTATTTTTTTTTTTTTTTTTAAAGGACGAAGAAGGGAAAATGTTTTCTCCATTACATCACACCTGACATGTAAACACACTCTTGGATGCTTGGTTGTGGGCTGTAACATCATGGCGTAATTTTGAAAAATTAAAAATGAGATGCCAGAAAAACTACAAAAAGTAATTTCATGAATTTACACGCCGACATCAAAAGGTTTTCAATTGAGAATTCATCACTGAGAATTGATCATGGTATTCAGTGTGCTAGTTTTAACAGAAAACATTTTCACAACCATTACGCTTTTCCATAAAAATAGTTTAAGTTTATATGCCAGTTGTCCATGTCTGCGTTATAAATCATAATCAAACCAGGTGGAGATTTTCAAAATAAACAACTTGTCATACCAAAAATGTGCCCAACGTCGTCAAGTGAAATTATCCAGTAGTGGACAAACAAACAAACAAACATCGCTCTGTAGCATCAATATTCCCATCTTGAGAGATCCATGCAAACATTCCCAAAGGAGATGGGAGAGAGTGTCTGACCGTCCTTCCATGAAAATAAAAAGGGTAACACCAAAAAAAACACCAAAAAACAAACAAACAATCAAAGTGAAGTTGAAGGATGGTTTCCACCTTCAAAAACACAACTTATCGGTGGCTGAGAGAGAGAGAGAGAGAGAGAATTGCCTGTAGGGGTAAGAGCGAAAGGGAGAGTGTGTGTACGTCTGTGAGGAGTGAGAGAGGCGGCGAGAGGAGGAGACGAGGGGCCAGCAGAGGGAAAGAGAGGAGAGGGGGATGGGTGAAGCGAGGAGGAGGAGGGGGGGGGGGGCAGTGTGGAATGTAAATAGGGGCTCGCTCACAAGGGAGGGGGAGAGAGAGAGAGAGAGAGAGAGAGAGAGAGAGAGCATCTGTGTGAGAGTGTGTGTACTCACCGCGGGGTGGTCTTGGGAGAAGCTCGTATGGAGAAGCCTTGAGCTCCAACACCGCTGCTGCCGTCTCCCACCTCCTGATCTAAAACACACACACAGAAAATCAATTGCATCTAAAAACCGACGGATCTGCAACCTACTAACAACCTACTAACTCTCTCTCTTCCTTTGTATCTCTTTTACACGCGAGCCCTCATACAAACTGCATGTGCTTCCTCTCTCTCCCTTCAATGAGTCTCTCTCTCTCTCTCTCTCTCTACCTCCCTCTGGGCCCCTGGCCAGACGCTTCTTTTCATTTTCCTCAGTGAGAGTAATGAATCACACATGCACACACACACTTTTGCATCTACACACACACTCACACAAACTCCCCTCTACTTAGACAGTCAATCCCAGCTTTTACCCCCACCAGGTCGCCACTCTAGTCCCACTCCCTCCTTCTTTTTCAAGTCTTTTTTTCTTCCGTAACCCTTTCCATCCTGGCACCACCCTCCAGCCACTCAAAAGCAAAGAGTAACGGCTGCCAAAGTAAATAGGCTACAAACACACACACACACACACACACACACACACACACACACACACACAACTGCACACATACCACTTGCTGGCTCACAAATGCAACTCGCATGCTTGTGTACATACACTGTATGTGCACACAAACAACTTCACTGCAATAAATATCCATGTTAAGACGTCTTTTAATGTAGTACTGAAACCTTATTTTCCTTAAAACAAGTGAAAGAAATCTACGGATGGGGTGAGAGAATTTCACTGGTTTCTGCTGCACATCAACTTGGTTCAAGAATTAAACAATGCTAGCTTACATCTGCACACACACACTCACACACTCACACACACACACACACCCACCCACCCCCCACCCCTGTGGCCCCTTGTCATTCAAGCTGATTAGTGAGCTGACCTGCAGGTCAGAGTGGATCTGGCTCTGATGACTGCTGGCCGGCAGCAGGAACTAGCTACCTTCCTCCTCCTCCTCCTCATTCTCAACTTTCTTCTCTCTCCTCCTCTCCCCTCCTTTCCTTCTCTCCTCTCCTCAAACAAATGTCCTGTGTTAGAAGGCAGCTACTTTGACTACTACCGCCACCTCTCTCTTGTCGGCACGGGTCATGCAATATAAACACCTCGCCTTCTCCTGTCTTCTACAGGAGTTCCTGACGGTATCTACCTCCTTCCTCCCCTCTCTCTCTTACACTGGCTCATGGCCCATTGGCTTGATGGAGAGTTGTATGTATAAACATGTAAATCTTTCATGTGTGTGTCCATGTGTGTGTGTGTGTGTGTGAGAGCGAGAGAGTAGGGCATGTAACTGGAGCTTTGTGGGAGGAGCTTGAAAATATCACGACTGGTGACCCTTGACCTCTCTGTGGGACGCAGGGGGTGCGATTCATCTATTATATCCCTCTGTCTTTCTCTTTCTCTCCCCCTCTCACACACATGAACATGATCACCCTTCACACACACACAAACACACACACACACACACACACACACACACACACACACACACACACACACACACACACACACACACACACACACACACACACACACACACACACACACACACACACACACACACACACACACACACACACACACACACACACACCCGTACCTGCTGGTGAAGCCTCAGACTGGGCGATGCGTGCTGCCATGGCTGAGTTGGGGTTGAGTCTGTTCCCAAACATGTGGGACGGAGCCAGGTTGAAGACTGACCCTGGAAGACCGCTCACCTACAGACACAGAGGGACAACAAGGTATTTAAGAGAGAGAGGCAAGCCGTGCTCTAATGTGACTTTACGGTTAACATCGCCACTTCACGTCGTGCCCAAACAACACCCTTAGCCCTTTTAAAATCAACGTAATTTGCTGCGTTGAGTGGCTAGCGGCTTTTATATAACAACGGTAACATACAAACAAATGTTGAATAAATCTTTTAAATCAATTAGAATAGAATAATGCTAAAAATTAAATGTCATTCTTCCGCCAAACTATATAGTTATATAGAATAGTTAAACCTTAATTTACGGTTGTGGTCACAGGTGTATGTTTATTGCATATTTTACAACACCTTTGAACGCGATTCAACCAATCAGAAGGGAGGACTGTATTCTATACTATATTAGATATCTTTTCTCGAACCATGGGTCAGGACTACTACAGTTATTACACAATTAATGAGTCTGTGTCCAAAGACGAGAATCAATGTGATCAATCTGGGTCCCAAGCTGAAAAGGTTCAAGAAGCCCTGGTCAACGATTACTGCTTTGTCAATAAGCACCAAGCCAATGAAGCCTATCTGAATGGAGAAGAAATATCTGAACGTGAACAAGGCAGTTTTACTGTCCTTTTCATGTACAAACGAAAACAACATAATGAAGCTACAGTTCATTATTCTGTCACACACACAGTCACACACACAGTCACACACACAGTCACACACACAGTCACACACACACACACACACAGGGCTGAAAGTGCCTCAGCACCCCTACAGTACGTTGACATGCTGACAAAGTGTTTCTGATGCATAGAGTTTAATCCAATTAAGACATTTCCCAAATAAGGGCCGTGGAGTGGTGGGAGGGGTAAGAGGGAGGAGAGCGAGGGCGGAGCATCAGGAGTAGAATCAGATCCATCCAAAAGGGGCAAAATGGCTGACGACTTTGGACGCTGAAGAATAAACGGGACAAAGCTATAACCAAACCATGTGACACTGGGGAAAGATCAAAGTTTTCTGGGGTTTTCCTCCACTTCAATTTTTCCATTGGGTTGGTACTTTCTGGCTAAGTTGAAATGCCAGAACCTGACATTATGTTTACCTTAAAAGTTGATTATGAAGTTGACCTTTACATGTTGACTTTATGTCTAAATGGGGACAAAAAAGTGTCATTACTTGATTTGCAAAGATGTAACGAATTTTGGCTTCATGGCTTGGCCAGAAAAGTAGAACATTTTAAGCAGTGTGGTTTCCATTCCACACTTCCACTAAGCCCAGGGATCAAGACTACACACACACAAACACACACACAAAAATCAACTCAAAATCTTGTGGGACGAGCTGAAAAATAGAAACTTCTAATATAAAAAAAAAAGCAAATGTATGGATGTAAAAACAATAAATTACATTACATCCCTGACCGGAGCTTGGCTGTCCTGTCTACCCCCCCCCCGCTCTTTTCCAACCATTTGTGTTAATTTAGCATGTGATCAGGAACATAAAAAAACAAAACAAAACAAAAAACTAGAAAACTGTAATCTCCCATTCCGAATGAATAAAAGTAATTTGTACAAAATACCCAAATCTGCAAAAAACACAAAAAAACCCCAAAACACATCCCTGTTGAATTCAAAAAGGAACCATGCCCTACCCCCCGCTGCACTTTTTCCTCTCTGAAGTCACTTTGACTCTCTTTTCAAGGCCCCCATCCCCTCTTTCTCCTCCTGATCTCCTCAATGCCATAATCCTACCCCCTTCCCATCAACATTCATTTTTCATTTACATTCATTTTTCATTCAAAGACTCTCTTGCGCTCTCTCTCTCTGGTTGGGCTGATAGCCAATAACAGTAGGCCGAGAGTCTGCTGGTGTACTGAAAATAGCAAATGCTCTCTGTCACTCTCAAACACTCACACACACACACAGAGGGAAGCCTGTTGTTGGCATCCTTCTATAGTTGCGTAATTTCTCCGGACTTGTTTCAGAGTGTGTGTCCCAGATGCCCAGAGGCGTGCATCACACATTATAAACTAACACACACGTTTTAGACAATCTGGAGTGACAAGATGAAGGAAAAAAAAAAATCTCTCTTCTCTTTCGCCATTTCTCCCTCCCTCCTGCTGCCTATTGCTCTCTTTCTGTCTCTTTTTCTAACTCGCTCATATACACACACACATGCACGCACACGCACACGCACACACACACACACACACACACACACACAGTAAGAGGGAGAGCTTGCTACAGCGTTAACTCCTCTATACATCCTGCAAACAGGCGTGATATCCTGCGCTTCCCTGGGCCTCTCGTCCTCTATAATATGTGCCGAACAGAGAGGGATGGGGCGAGATGGGGCGAGATGGGGGCCAGGCCGGTGAATTCAAGGCATGAGAGGAGTGTGAACCCCCCCCCCCAACCCCACCGACCCCTCCTTCCCTCCGTCTATCCCTCCATCCCTACTGTGGCGCTTGTCAGATGTCATTACATCACAGGACAACGGAGGGAGAAAGAGAAATGGTGGAGTGGATGGGGACGGAGAGAAGGAAGGTCGAGGGTGAGTGGGTGAGTGTGTGTGTGTGAGTGTGTGTGTGTGGGGGGGGGGGGGGCAAGTGGACGAGGGAAAAAAATGAAGTTGGGTGGACAGAGACAGAGCGGGGTCTTTGGGGAGGTTCTGAAAGGACGGACACAGGGGTCAGAGACTGAAGATGTGGGGGGGCAAACTGATTATTGCAGGGGGTTGAACTTTGGCAGTAATGTTAGAATCAAGTGTTCACGCCGTAACGTCTGAATATAAGCACATTTAGGCCAGTGAAACATATTAAAAAAAATTACATTTTGAGAGAAATCATGAAAATTGTATTCTTAAACCTAAACGCAACCTGATGAAGCGGTGGTACTATATCCAACGTTTAATAATGATGGTGTAAAACGTAAAGAAATTATTTAACATCCATCAATAATTCCCCAAATTTCCAAACGAATCCAATATGGATTTTGTCCCAAATCTGTTTTTTTTTTTCAGGATTTTAGTTTTTTTCTAAACTGAGATAAGAGTTTTCCTGCCTTTCCCCATTTTTTGTCTGGATGATAAAATGCATCAACCAATTAATACTTGTACTACAGACATAGCCTGTTGAGCTAAGCTGTTAGTGAATGATGTCAATAAAACACAGCTGCTGCAGTTAATGTAACAAAACAAATGACAAAAATATATATTTTTTTGTACTAACAGAAAGACCCTCTACAGGTGCAAAGTACCGTCAGCTATTCAATAATGCATTGAGAAAACACAATTCACACAAGGTCAGGGCATGCACGTTTCACACATAATTAAAGAGCAGTGGATTAATAATTGTGCTGAGAGATTTGGTGTTGTAGGCGTTCAATTAGTGTGCTTTGGTTTATTTGTGTTCCCACAGTTCATCTGCACTTCAGCTCAGAGATGCATGTGATGTGGGTGAAGATGACAGATGCAGAGGATGGCGAATGAAAAGTGTATGCGTGTGTGTGTGTGTGTGTGAGTGAATGACTGCGTGACAGAGAGAGGGACAATGAAAAAAGAGGGTGCTTTGTGTGCTCACATGTGTGAGCGATAAAGTGAAAGAGAAGAGTTTTCAATACGTATGTATGTGTGTGTGTGTGTGTGTGCACTCACATGTGTAGAGGCTATGCTGGTTAGCGGCGCGGTGGCAGTGAAAGGTGAGGGAGGGGCTAGAGAGGGTGTGGGCTGCTGTTGTTGTGACAACTCCGAACTGGCCACAGTAACAGATCCCGTCCCTGACGACGACCCATCAGCAGCGGAGAAAACACCTGTGGAGAATCAGCATCATTATCAACATTTGTTATCGTCACCTGCTATTACGATGAAAATAAAACTCATCTAAAAAAATCATCTAAATTTCAAGGCTAAAATATTTTAGGGGTTATTTTAGAGGGTTAGGGGTTAGCACTGTCGCAGCAAGAAGGTCATGGGTTCAATTCCCAGCAATTTCTGTGTGGAGTTTGCATGTTCTCCCCATGTTTGCATGGGTTTCCTCCAGGTGCTCTGGTTTCCTCTCACAGCCCGAAGACATGCATTGCAGGTGGATGTGAAACTAAATTTTGCATAGGTATGAATGTGAGTGTGAGTGATTAGCTATCGGTGGTTGCCTGTCTATGTATCCGCCCTTTGATGGACTGCCACTCAATGCATGCTGGGATAGCCTCCAGCCCTACGTGACCCTGAATAGGAATAAGCAGGTAAAGAAAATGAAAAAAAAAAAGAGTCAATGTAGCCGCTCTAGCCGATTTTGAGTTGTCAATGTTTACAAACACCAGTTGCACGGTCTATGATTAGAGAAACAACGTGTAGAAGTGGAAAAATGTATTTGATACATTGATTTGATTTGATTTGATACACTTATTTGTCTTAGCTCTTGTTTATTTGGTTCTCTTATTTGTCTCATTTGTTTAAGATAAAGTAGGTTGCTAACTTATTGCACTCTTACCTTAACACTAGTTATGCTCTTAGTTGCTTGTTTAGTAAGGAAATGCACTTACGATTTCTGGTGACTAGTAGTTTTCTTGCCTACCTATGTTGAATACACTTATTGTAAGTCGCTTTGGATAAAAGCGTCTGCTCAATGACTGTAATGTAATGTAATGTAATGTAAAAAGAAAAGGCACGCACATCCCCATGTAAAGGGGATGAAGTCTGCACACTGCAATGCAAATATATTACCACCTTGTTTTGAGCCAGCTGCTAATAGCAATATATTTGCAAAAGGCATGCATGCGTTACTTTTGTGAAATAAAAACAAATAATTGTCGCAATTAGCAACATTTTAACTAAAACAATTTAAAAAATCCACTTGGTTAAGTCTTGAATGTGATCACAGCAACAGCAATTTTCTCTCCATTACCGCCACAGTGTCTTCTCACAAAGAAATACAGAAAAATAAATACTTTTCATTGATTTGAGAAAATGTAATGATTTGACAATTGCTACAAAAATCATCGCACATTTTCAGTGATGAAGGGCGTCTCCAAAACCAGGTTGTACACATGTTGTGTGTTTATATAATGAACAAATGTAATGCACGATTAAGTCCTTATGCCTGCACACATATTCAGTCATACAATTAGTATCCTACACCATTTTTAAAACTATCCATCATAGTATACTCAAGTACACACACACACACACACATCACACACACACTGTTGGTGGCCTGCCTGTGACCCAGAGTGGCTGGCAAAATCTGACGACTCACACAAATCCTCCACGTCCACATCGGTCACATCAGGCTTTTCCACACAGGGAGAGAGGGAGGGAGGGAGGAGGGGGGTAACATTAATATGAATAGACCCTGCCTCCTGCCCCAATCATCACATGCTCTACCTCAATGTTTATTCTCACTCCTGCTGTATCATTGATTCTCTCTTACTTGTTGGACATAATATGTTATAAACATTATGTTCCTATTCGATATTATAGTCTGGTAATAGATGATATATACACGCAACAAATTCTCCATTTTCACACATGCACACACCCACATACATTCACTCTCTTATCTCGTTGCTCTCTCTCCCTTCACACACCCCTCTGTTCGCCCACTAACCAGGGATAAGCCCTGCCCCTGCCCCCCTTTGACCCCAGGAGAGAAGGGGGGAGAAAAAGGGCCCCTCAGCCCCACAAAAGACTGAATGGCTCAGGGCAGCACACATTCACTAGGGGAACAAGAGATCTTTGTGCCAGGAGGGGAGGGGTGGAGAGAGGGGGAGAGAGAGAGAGAGAGAGACACACACACACACACACACACACACACACACACACACACACACACACACACACACACACACACACACACACACACACACACACACACACACACACACACACACACACACACACACACACACACGTGGGCCTACATACTATTTATAATGCTTTGTAATATGCACCAGTAAGATTGATACCCAAAGCAGCGTTGTCATGGCTGAGGGGGCATGTGCTCTCTCAAGATTTTGCTAGTTGGATTAGAGGCCAACTAAACAGTTTATCAGAGAATTCAGCTCATGCCAATGACAAAATGGGATGGTAAAAGTAAAACAGCGCTAGTAAAAAGGACAATTTTAAGGTTTTATATTGGCTTTATATTATTTATAATAACAGAGATTCATATTTTACAATAGCCCAACCCTAAGGGCCAATTAAAAACTATAGTTTCCAGATGCTTTATGAAGCATTGGAACCTTATAAACACTTAAAACAAACTTTAAAAAATAAGTTTTGTGTTTTCAAGCCAAGGCTTTTCATAGGCTTTTATTATAGTAATAATACCTGAGGTGATGTTCTTTGCAGTGATTACGGGCACAACAGTGATGCAGCTACGAGGCACAGCAGAGTCGTTTCTAAGTGTTTATAATCAGGTTTAAATGTTCCATAATGTATTTCTAAAATTGTAATACATTTTTAAATTAAAATTTGTAATAAACTAGATGACTAATAAAAAAATAATTATTTACTGAATAGTTTATGCAAGTTTATAGTGAAGGTAAAATGTTAAGACAATTTGTAAACTATTACTACTAATTATAATAATGATTTATCGTGTTAACAATTTAGATTGTGCGCGCACACACACACACACACACACACACACACACACACACACACACACACACACACTCTCTAATATTAGCAAAATCATATTAGTACCATTACGACTAAACAAAACAAAGGGGGAAAAAGTGCAAAAAAAAAGTCTTGATTGCCTCAGGTTAAAATTAGAAGCTCCCAGCTTTGTGATTTCATTAGGAACGAAAACGTACTCAAAACTAGTGCCACAACTGAGGACTTTCCTGAGCCACCACTGCACAAAATCTTGTTACACGGCTCCAACATACAGGCCTCAGCTTGTAAAACTTATACCCTATCAGTGTGATCAATAGCGTTAAACCCCTAAAGCAGAACTGTCTCCATCCCTTGACACTCCTCTTCCATTTCCTCTTCCACTCATTAGGTTTGGAAACACCAAATATCCACCTGGATTACTTGGCCTGTCCAGTCAAGTCAGTTTCGCTCAACAGGAAAACCTTGTTGTATGTTTAGGTAGGGTTAACGCTGAAGTCCACCCTAAAACTGACCCGACCACACGATATTCTGCTATTAGACAGCTGAACATGAACATATCACTCATAAAGATAGAGCTCAATGTTTGTGAAATGTTCCTTTAGTTGGGAGGTTTCTGTTTCGTGAAAAGTTGTGGACAGAATTGTTGAATCCTGGTTTAAAAATGGAATTTGTGTGTGTGTGTGTGTGTTTGCGTGTAGGTGTGCACCAGAAAATGCATGTGGGTTTTCTATGAGATGATAAAGCCACAACTTTGGTGTAACAGTCATCAATGAAGCAGGCCTACAAGCAAATTGGAGTGCCTTAGCAGAAACATGCAGGTAGGCATGTGACAACACACTGCGTTGCCAAACTCAACTATATTCCATTTCACCATACATCATGCTTGTTCAGCTATCAGCAACTAACATGCACATATATTTTCCAACATACTTCAAAGTGCAGTCACTTTAAAACTAACCAATTCTGAGATATGTTTTGTATTGGAGGCTTTCTGCATACGGTGTGGGTGTGATTGTGCGCATCTTCATCTGACAGTCTCCCATTAGACAAAGCTTAACGCAGCCTCTAATCTTTCTCAGGGATTAAATGTTTTTTCCTCAGTTTATATTCACCAAAAATATTTTCAAGCCACAAAATATCAAAGACAAAGAATACTGGGATTGCAGACATTATTGAGGGTAAAAACAATTAAAATGTACAAAATCTGAGGAATCAGAAAATAAAAAGACAAATTTCCTCAGGCCCTAGAATATTTCTACAGATGAACCTCTAACACTTGACGCAAAAAGTGATTGCAAGTGCAAATTAGGACGTATTGAAATAGACGTTTTATATTTTAAGCTTTATTTGGTATTTAAATTAAATTCTGTCATCTGACTATTTGACTGGTTTAAACTTCCCTTCAAGTGTTTTGTAGTAGCGAGGTTATACTGTATTAGTTAACACTAGGCTCCTGATAATTATAAAGAATGGCATCGGCACAAGGAAAATTCAGGAAATTATGGAATGACACGAGAAAACAAGAATTAGAGTGTTGCATCCAAAAAGCTTGAATTCTTGACAAATATTGAAACAAATGCAATCCCTGAATAATATTGTACTGGGCCAGGTAAAAAAAAAAAAAAAAGCCAGTAGGACTTTTATGGGAAAAATAAACAAAGGCTCTTTCACTCAGTTCCAATGCTGGCTAACATTTACTATAGATACAACACATTGAGTTTATTTTTTATTTTAACTTGTGTTTGTTCTCTCTCCCTCTCACCCTTTTCTCACTCATTCTCCCTTACACACACACACACACACACACACACACACACACACACTAGTGTATATGAAATCATGTTCTTACAGCCACACAACATTTCTCCTCCCTCATGCGCCAATCCCACAATGCTCTACCAACTCACCCCGTCCCATCGGTGACCCCCCTGCCATCAAACATTAACCTAGCCCAAATCTAACCCCCTGCCTCTACCCACCCACCAACACATATCTATCAGGCTAACTATCCATCCATCAGCACGGTGGAGACAGCAGACAGGATGGGGGGGTGAGATAAACGACAAGATCCTCCCCATTACTGCCCTGCATTAACCCTCGGCTAAATATTTACAGTAGGAAGAAGAACACACGATACACACAGACATAGGCACAAACACACACACACACACACATACATACAAGCACATGCACGGACACAGAATACACAGACACACATATGTTGTGTTCCCTAACTCCATTCACCAGTTGTGGTCAGCAGAGGCAAAAATTACTACCACTGCTGGAGAAAATACACAAGCACCAAACCAAAATTACCGCCAACCACTAGTGCGGTTATAAAATGTTCCAGCTCTGAGTCCTTGAAGATCATTGAAAAACATCAGATAATTGATTGCATAAAAGTATTAACCAAAAATCAGTACTCATACCTGTACTTATGTGGCACTTAGCAACCTTGTTGTTTAGCAACTGTTCAAGAAATATATTGCTTGGAAAAAAATAACATTTAATGATTACTGATGAAAGAATAAAATATTTGTTTTGTTTTTTATAGTGGTTATTGTGGTTTTATAAAAAGCAATAAGCCACGAAAGGCTGTGATTTACAGTGATTTTAGATTTTAGTTAGGAGTATATATAAAAACGTATATGCATTGAAACACTATGTTCACACTAACATGCCCATGAGAACATGCAAAAACACTTACACCCTGAAACGCATAAGGCATCAACAGGTGAGGCGAGCATGTGAGGAACAAGGAGAAAGCAGGTGAGAGGAGGGTGAAACAAAAACGAAGGATGGTAATTCTGGAAAAAAGGGGAGACATGGGGTGGAGGGGAAGGGTGTACTACTGAGCCATTTCCATCAGCAGAGGGGAACTCCAAAGCATAAAGACAGTTGCCAAGCAACTGAACACAGATGAAAAAAAAAAAAGAAAACACTTCAGTGTGTGTGTGAGCGAGTAACACACACACACACACACACACACACACACACACACACACACACACACACACACACACACACACACACACACACACACACACACACACACACACACACACACACACACACACGGAACCAATTACAAAGGTGTGTCAAATCCTTGCCATTTGCATTGGCATAGCGATGTTAATACCTTGCTTCACACACGCACACTTCATAGGCATTTCTGTTTAATTCAACAGCATTTAGTGGTGAATAGCAGGAAAGCTGGGAAAGGAGAGGGGATGACATGTGATACAAGCCATGAGCTGGACTCGAACCAGCAATGATACAAGGATGACCCGGACGTATATTGACGCCTCATCAAGTCACTATTGATGAAAGTCAGGTGACTATCAATGATGCGTGGGACAGGAAACAACTTTTTTTGTCACCGGGACACAAACGACTGATGAATCCCAAATTTAGCCAGCCATTTTCACCATTTTACCTGCTGACCAGAATTTTAGAATCGTATGGGACATCCAAGCAATGGCTGGCTACATGGCTGAGTGGCTGACAGTAGAAAAAACAGGCTAGAGCAAAAATGTATCAGTATTTGACTCGTGTTTGGAGTTAATTTTCCACCCTGGTTGATGAGAGAGATGCAGGAATGTGTATAACTGTTAGTGGTGTTTCCCAAAGAATTGTTGTTCTTGGTGGGGTGGAGAGGGTGCTGAAACAGTATTTCAACGTTGTGACACTAAAACTCTTCACTGAAACAAACACAAGTAGAATTATTTTAGGCAGGGTGCCATTTCCTGCAGGCAGGATGGCTGATCCCAGACATCCCAATAGTAGGGGAAATAATGCTGTATGTGCATGTGTGGGTGTGCATGTCTGTGTTAAGTTGCTATATCCTCCTTACCTGTCCCAGTGGTTGTGGAGCCGCTGTGGCTTTGCAGACTCCCATTCCTGAGGAGTGACGGGGACTTCTGAATCCCACCGCTGACACCTATGACCCCTAGGCCCCTCTCTCCTCCTCCTCCTCCTCCTCCTCCTCCTGCTGCTCCTACTCCTCCTACTCCTCCTCCACTGCTGGAAACCGAGCCCGGTCGGCCTGAGAGGGCTGAGGACGAGGACGAGGGGGAGGGGGAGGCGGTGGAAGAGGAGGTGCTGGCAGTGGAAGAGGTGGGGAGAGTCAGGGAGGGCGCAGGCTCCAGCGGCTTCACGTCCGTGGTGAAGCAGGGTCCGTATCGGTTTCGCCAGTTGCCTTTCTTTTTCTTTTTCACCCCGTCTTCTCCTCCTCCTACTGCTCCTCCTCCTATCCCTGGTCCCGAGGTTGAAGGTTGGGGTCGTTTGTAGCCAGTGGTTACACTAAGGCTTGCCGTCTCACTACCCGTGTGACTGTGGGAATTCTCGTACAGCTTCCCGCCCACTACAATGATAAGAAAGCAGAATTTAATATAAAGCTGGATGAAGCTGGTGTTTTGTATGTGGTAAAAGGTTCTTTGGACTGAGAGCAGTCAAAGAAGCAGTTAGGTAATAAATGTACTGGTTCTCTAGTCATTTCCAACCAAACACTCTCAGAATTTAGTCACTGCTAAAGTTAAAAGAAGGGAAGTCACAATTGCAAAATGTTGCATAATTCTTGGTCACGTACCATTACATTCAAAACAAGTCCTTGTTTTATGGTGAATAAAAATTTTTAAATATTGAAAGCTTTCATAATTGCCCCAGTGACTCCCATTAATTTAGCATTAGTGGTTTGAAAATATATTTTGCTGACGTTTTTCCTAACAATTATCAAACCATTCAATTTAGACTGCTTTCAGGCCAGAGAAGCTGTTCCTTTTTTTGCTTTTTTAGTAAATAACACTTACTTTTCTTTGTACTGTATATGAATGGATATGTGGGCTCATTGATAAAATATGATACAACACAATGCAATCAGGAATGTGATCAATAACATCAAAAAGCAAGAAAACAGTAACTTCCCATTAACAATGAATAGAAGTGGTAAAAAAAGAAGAAGAAAAGATGCCTGGATAATAGTAATAATAGATTGGAAAAAAAACGATCCATGTTAAAAGTACAGCACCTCCAGACGCCGTGGTGGCGGACATCAGAGAACCAAAGAGTGTGGTGGTTCCCTCCGAAGCTCCGCCCTCTGAGCCTGGCTTCACCAGGCAGCTGCTGAACGATGGCGGGGAGGAAAAGGTAGTCCCGCCCCCTGGACGCAACGACGGATCAGAGAAACTCAGGAAGTCGGAGGAGGAAGGAGCAGAAGGTGTCTTGCTGGCGCTGGTCAACAGGAGGCCTGGGAGGGAGACGGAGGGCGAGAGAAGAGGGATAGCGAAAGTAGATGAAAAAGAGGTTGGCAGAGACAGAAGGGGGAAGGAAGAGAGACAGACAGAGAGGAAGGGGAAGCAAGAAAGAGAGACGGTGGGTCAAAGAGGTTCACCGAGAGAGAGAAGGGAGAAGTTAGAAAAAAATTGACAGGGAGAAAGGGAGGCAAGTGAGAGGTACAGAGGTTAAAAGAGAGAGAGAGGGAGACAGACAGCCAGAGATACAACACAGAGGAACTTGGGATTACTGGTGGGAACGTTTCCATGCTACCCTCCTTTTCCATCATCATGAAGGCAGCAGAGACAAGATAACCAAAATAACCATTTTATCACCTCTCCCGCTCTCTATCTGCTCTACAGGCAGCCCTCCCTCATCATACAGTCATCCCATGTGAGCGAGGCACTGTCTGGCAAACACACAAATGGGCACATACACAGACAACTTTTTTTCTGCCAGACCACACACACGTACACTACCACTTCTCTTCAAGGCCATGCGTGGGTGCACGTGCACACAGACAAACATGATTGACAAGGTCCTCAAGGTCCTGATAGCACAAAACACAGGAGCTAAGTCTGAGCGCTGACTCCCTCTCACATCCTGGCCTCCCCAGATGTTCAGTGTGTGTGTGTGCGCGTGAGCATGGTCTTACAGAGAAGAGTTGTGTGTGTGTGTGTGTGTGTGTGTGTGTGTGTGTGTCAGACAAGGCCACAGATTACAGGAGCCAGAAGCCAGCCAAGGGGACGACACTGTTATCACGGCCACACACAACAGTATGATATCTGGCCAAAAACCGTCTACTGACACAGCATACACACATAAGACATGAATCACAGTAAAACGCCCACACACACACGCACACAGCACACACACACACACACGAGCATGCATCAGTGTTTTCTGTGGAATTCTTAGTAGATGTGGGGGTAATTTTGGTTTTGACAGCCAGGTTCGCTCCTGGGCCCATTCCAGGATCAGTCAGTGTTGCAGTTTAAGAATAGCTCTGATTCAGATATTAAAATCATGATATATGGACAACTGTGCTGGAATTCCAGTTGTATTTATTATGTTTTAGTGGGTGGGCTGAACAATAATGCCAGATGAAAATCTTGCATTGTATTTACATTTTCTAACTGTGGGGGCAGTTCCCCAGTTGTGGGTGGAGCGGTTACCGTCATCTCACCTTGATGAAATGGCCCAGTGGAGGCGGAGGCAGCCGTGGAGGAGGTTGCCATGGTGACCACAGCAGAGGGAAGGGGTTTCCCTGAGGTGGTGAGAGACTTACGGCCACCCCTCTGTCCCACCACATGACTTCCACCGCTGTTCTTCTTGTTCTTCGCCTCCGACCCCGCCTTCCCTCCATCCACCGCCGAGCTGTCCTTGGAGCCGCCGCCAGAATGGGCTGACGGCACTTCCTGAAAGTTGGCGGTGGTGAAACGGGCAGCGCTGTCGTCTAATCGCTTCTGCGAGGAGGCGGGCAGAGAGGTGACCCCTCCCCCGGAACTGCTGCTGTTGTAGTTCTGGAGCAGGAAGGAGTATAAAAAAAAAAGAAAAAAGAAAAAAAGAAAAGAGGGGGAGATAAAGAGAATGGTGAGAACACCAAAACATGGTGGGAAAGAAAGGGAGGACAGGGGGCATGAAATAAATTATGTTGAGGAGAGAAACAGGGAAAGAGAATTATTAAAAAGAGGGAGGAAGACAGTTGAAAGATGGCAATGCGAGGGAGGCATGACCGAAAAGAGGAGGCGGACGAGGGTCAATAGGACAGGATGTGTGAAGGATGCAGAAAAAAAAAGCAACTGAGGTAAAACAAGGTAAAGGGCAGTCAGTCACTCCTGCACCAATACTTAACTAAGCCAGTTCAAATTCATCAAGAGTGGAGGAGCACCCTCACCTTTTCTGGGACCATGATGTTTGGAAGGACGAGGGAAGGCGACAGGTCTATGGGGGCCTTCCTGTGTTTGGGTTTGTGTCTGTCCCGCTCCTTGTGTTTCTGAGGATGGAGAGGAAAAAGAGAAACGGATGGGTGAAGCTACTGAAAGGAAGGAGTGCTGGGATGAGAAAGGACAGATGTCCTACAACCTGTATCTTGTAGCAACGCACTTTTTTATAAACATTGGGAAAGCAGTGAACATAAAAAAAAGAAATATGGTAGAATATATATATTCATTCTGGGGAAGAGAGTGAAGTAGGAGTGTAATGCAGGCTCTCCACATCTAGGAAAAATGACCAAAATAAAAGAAACAAAGAGGGTTACTAGGACATAAGAGCAGAAGAGGGGGGAGAGAAAAAAGTCAAGAGAGAGAGAGAGAGAGAGAGAGAGAGAGAGAGAGAGAGAGAGAGAAGCACGCTCCATTTCAAAGGCTCAGTCAGAGATGAAAGGTTAGAGATCTTCTAGCACAAAGAGAGGTAGGGAAGGGAGAGAAAAAAACAAAAAGGTGCAGGAGGCAGCAGGAATCCAGCATGCTGCAGTTTAGAGCGGAGTGTATCCTAAGTGCCTCGCGTCGGAGCACGAGAGGTCTCATCGTTTCATCCAATCATATCCTCCTCCGTGGACCATCACAGCTCAATTTACACCCTCACTCACACACACACGCGCCACCACCCTCCACTCGCACCCCTGAGGGGGCGACAGGGTGCCAGCAAATTTACACCTCACGTGCACGCTCTGGGCCCCGACACCTCTCTGCGTGTGTCTGTGTAAGCATAGACACGCACAAGCACTCACTTACACACACTCTTACATTTAAGGTAGCCTGCACATAACCACACAAGCACGCACAAGCACGCACACACACACACACACAGAGGACCTACACAGACACACACACACACACACACACACAGAGAGAGAGGACCTACACAGACACACACAGCCTCTCAAGGATAGGCTGTGAAAATATGCAGCGAGACGACATGGGACATGGGACTCAACATACTCGTGACACTCGTGCGATGACAACTCTAAAACACTAGAAACCCCCCATCCTCCTCTACCCTCAGGGTCTTGGTGCAGAATGATTGGATGGGGGCTGGTGACAGTTTAGCCAGGCTTCCTGTACGAGTGGCAGTTAACAGACCTCACCAGCCAAATCAGGAGACGGCAGCTCTGCTCTCTGGCTTCCGCTAACGCTCTAGGGTAATGGGGACCTAGGCTGTTGAGTCTGTTTGTGTTTGTGTGTGTGAGTGAGTGAGTGAGTGAGTGAGTGAGTGAGTGAGTGAGTGAGTGAGTGAGTGAAGAGAGTGAGAAAGAGAAAGAGAAAGAGAAAGAGAAAGAGAATTCACTTTAAACAACAGTGTCTACCTCACAAGACGGCTAGAGAAGGATGAGAGATGGAGGGGAACACGGCAGAGAAAGACAGACTGTGTGTACCTCAAAAACTGTGTAAAGAAAAGATAGAAAGAGCAGAGATGAAACATGAGAGAGAGAAGAGAGAGAGAGAGGGATGTGAGAGAGAGAGAGGTAAATTCCTTGGGATTCCCTTGTTGTTTTTCATTAACATTCCAGAGGTAGGTGTTGATGGACAGAGGCCGGGCTGAGAGGGTCGGATAACACACACACACACACACACACACACACACACACACACACACACACACACACACACACACACACACACACACACACACACACACACACACACACACACACACACACACACACACACACACACACACACACACACACACACACACACACACACACACACACACACACACCATCCCAACAACACAGATGCCTGCTGGACCCAGAGCACTGGGCGTGGGAAACACAACACACACACAATGTAACCCTGACACACCCTTATCAATCAGGTCAATTGATTATACGGGGACAGACAAAGCCTTTTACCGCGTCCTCTCCCCTTCTTCTCTGTCGCTGGCCATTAGCAGCCTGATCATTTGACATGTCCAAGTGCTCTTTAAGACTGCGTGGGGTAAATATGAGTCGTAGTGGAGGATGTGGGCTAAGTCTATCTATCAACAAACCCCCAAACAATAAACATGAAAACAGTGGGCTGACATCTTCTCTGTCTTTGTCAGGCGCAGCTCACAGTGTTGAACAGGGAAAGTCTCAATAACAAGAGAAAGACTATTCCTTACAAGAATTATCACCCCCCCCCCCCCCTCCAAAAAAAAAGCTTGGGTCACCTTTTACTCAGTCAGTATGCAACGCCATCTGGATATTTGCAGTTGGCCACTAATACTAAGAATAAATAAATAAAGCCAATCAAGATAACATTTAAAATCCAAGCTGTCTTCCCAAGCTGGTAGTAGTGCCAACTTGAAATTTAGGTTGTTAAAAAAAAACAAGAAATGAAAATTCAGCCACTGACTGGTTTTAGAATTACAAGTAGTATAGTAATATAACACATTGTGGTTTTAGCGACAAAATTCAAGCAACTTGGTTAGGTCCATACCATTAATGCACTTGCTGTTAAATAATACATAATAGCATGTAGAATAAATGTTCTACAATTCAACCCCATGGCCTGAGGAAGAAGAGGAGAGGCCTTCGCAGACAGAGGGGAGAGGGGGATAGAGGGGAGGCGAGGAAAGAGGGGGAGTAATGGAGGAACAGGAAGTTAGGGGGAAAATAATCCACCCTGGCCTGGCAGGAATTCCCCTGTGCAGTTTCCTGCAGGATCTCTGACCAGCCATTGTGTGTGTGTGTGTGTGTGTGTGTGTGTGTGTGTGTGTGTGTGTGTGTGTGTGTGTTTTCCTGCGGGCCTTTTCGAAGCGTCCAGTGTGGGGGATCTTTTAGCCCCTGCTGTAGTTTGACTGCAGGGTCCAACATTAGGTAGGTATACATCTGAGGCTCCAAACCACATAACGGGTGCACGATCACACGCACACGCACACACATCTGAGCCAGCTGACCTTTGACCCTGGTATGTGGAAGGAGGGTGTGTAAGGGGGATGGGTTCCCTGGCTAATGCAAATCAGGCAGTAGTAACAAAAGCCAGGGTAGCTGAAACTGAACCATGTGCACACACAGACACACACGCACGTACACTCATCTTGAAGCTGGCATTGTAAGACACAAAGACCTAGTACACTGACAAAAAAATAACATAACAAAACATGCTGAATGCTCAATTATGGATCCAACTAATTACTTTATGGATGAACACGAGAAAAATCAATTGTTTTCTTTCATGCTTTTCCATCAGCCTGCAAAAGAAAACAATTAACTAACTACAACTGAAAAAAAAGAAAAAAAAAGGTGGACTTCCAGCCTCAAAGGCTTGTTGGCACAGCGTCATTTAATGGTCAAATGATAATTTCTCTATCGACCTGCCTGCTTAAACAAAGGTTTTAAAACAAATAAAAGAAAATAGCACAACATCCAATCAGAACATGAGCATTTTATCCAATGGAAGTGCAGCAATTAATTGCTGGACCAATCATGTGACAAAAGCTTGATGGAGAGGGTGACTTCCTCTGATGTCAGAATGGGGGTAGAGTGCATGGCCAGGGGACACGAGTCTGGTTTGGGGGGACTCTTTCAAAATGCATCCATTCATTCTCCCTTCCTTGATGTTAATCCATACAGCTAACAAGTTTTCATATCACAAAAAAAAACTTCTTGGTAAATGACAAAAAAACAAAAACAACTAGTATCTTTCCTTTTTTGCACATTGCTATTGAATGAGTTGGGCTTCTTCCTTGGCTCATGAAGATTTTTCTAGGTGTGTACAGGGTCCACTGTTAGTGATAACATTCTGTATAAAACTGAAGAATGGCTTTGCAATTTCTTATCCAAGATATAATTGTGTCTATAATGATCTAATATTATAGAATATGAATATAATATTTGTTACTTAACTTGTCAGTCAGGGTTTCTTAACAGTATCAGATCACATTGTTTATTTGGAGCAACTTTCTATCTGGTAAAATATTTTCATAAACACACAAAAGCTCTGGCCCCATACCTTTGAGCCTGTGTTGCACTTCATCTGCTCTATCTCTTTTTTTTTATTATCCTCATTTATTCTGTTTCATGTCCTTTGTTTTCTGAGAGCGCTTTACTTCATATTTTGTTTTAATAATTGTGAAGTCTTACAATACTATCAGCTCTGCTCAGTGATCGTTACCCTAGAGGAGAGTGAGGATGGATGCATTGTAAAAGCGCTGTCCAAACAGGGGCACAGTCGTGGGGAGTGGGGGTGGAAGAATCGATGACAGTGGACAGAAAACAATACGCTCTCTCTTAAACAGTTCACACAGTAAAGGGATTCAGACTATGATGTGTTTACATTAGTAGATGTAGTAGTATATGTATATGAGACTATATTAAATCGAACATCTAACTTGCAAAGGAATTATGTCCTAATAAAAGCTTGTTGAACTACAGTAATGTGCAGCTTTTTGAGAGTGATAGGCTTAATTCAATTGTAGGTGGCAGGGCAATTGGAGGTTGAGTTCTGCAGTCTGTTCTGACAAGGGCTAGGTTTAAACATGACAGAAAATAGGTGGAACAGATGACTTGACGCCTGCTCTAAATTCTGATTTTACGCAGCCTGTGATTACACGTTCTGCTAACAGGCGTGACTGATTAACTCACACTAATGTAGCATTCATTAGAGGCTGCACTCACTGGTGGATGCAGGTGGGCTGCCGTCATATTGGTTGCTTAAAGACAGCGCAAACTGGTGCTAGGTCTACAAGACACAATATTAGTTAGAAGTTGATTGCAGTTCATCAATCTAAATTAGCTGGGGATTTTGTTAATTGTCAATAATTGCCGTCTTAAGAGATGCAAAACCATTCGATATGTTCAAATTACAATAAAAAACTAAATTGAAAATCAAATCTCTAACAAGATAACTTGCTAACATTATTACTTAGTAGTTGTGAGCGTATTTCTTTATCAATTAATCAAGACTAGTGTAACCCTTTATAAATACCTAATTTTCCATTGTTTTGTTTGTTTAAAGGAAGAAGATGACATCTGGGACTGGACAACTCATCAATAAATGATGTCAAAGACTGTCTCCATAGATGTTAGTTAAGGAGCCATTATGAGAGCCACTGAGCTATGATTAATCCTCCCTGGTGTTCCTGTGCATTTGTGTGTGTCCTCCTCCATAGTGTGAGTATGTAACAGCGAGGGCGTATGTTTCTGGTGCAGTCACAGTCGTGGGTGGGAGGCATAAAGAGGTTAAGGTCTGAGGGCTGTCTTACCTTCTTGTCCTTGTCTGGGGGTCTATCCATACACTGAGAGGAAGAGTCACTTAAGCTTTGAGACCTACTACCACGGCCCCTGCTCCTTCGCTAAAAGGTAAAGAGGAACTCCAAGTTACTGGATGAAGTCCAGAGAAAGAAGCTAAAATTAGCCTTATGAAAAGAAATCTTTGATCTAAAAAAAAAAAAAAAAGAAAAGAAACAAACTTAAGAGATAAAATAAGCCAACTGAACCAAGGATAACTCAAAAGCCAAAGACAGTCAAAAAAAGACAATGTCATGAGCAGTGGGTACAAAAAATGGTGGTTCTAGTATACAGCATATTGGTGTCTCCTAAACACACAAATTTGAGGTGGCAGGTATGCATTTAAACCACATATGTAATACCTCCACTCCAAATGACCTTGCTCTTCAACTTATTGTCTGCTGAACTATGAAACTCACCTCTCATTATCACTTGGGTGGGGAAAAAACATTTCCAATCAACAATAAGGAAAAACCTTAGGATGCAGGAAAGGATAAACAACAACAAAATGCTGTCTTTGGGTTGTGTTTTGGTGTTTTAAAGCTCCTTTGCCAAAACAAGGCCAGGATGTAAAGAGGCATACTGGGAGACTTTCGAAGCTATTGATCTCGGCCGTAGCCAGCATGCTAGCCACGAAAGCTGGTGTGCATGTTAATAAATGCTTGCTGGCATCTCGCTGTTTTACCATAGCGATAAACAGCTACAACCTTAAGGTACAGCCAGATATACCTGTGTTCATCCAGACTCTTTTCAAAAGCACTGATCTATGACCACAGACAGGTTTTCTTTCAACCTTACATGTAAAACCGTCTCTCAGAGGCATCCTGGTGACTTTATGGGACAAACCTCAGGTACTCACAATGTTCTGGCTTCGCACCCAGCTCATGAGCTTTGTCAAATGCCAACCGCTTATCTTAAAAAAAAGTCTGAAGCTGGATTTCCACGCAGGCCTGTGTGTCTTTGTCCTCAACACACAATATAGTAATAATATAGAGTTGATAATTCACCACTCCTATTGAGGAACACTCAAATCCCAACCGTAGAATCTACATTATGTTTCAACTCTAGGAAGGGTAATTTCCACTAGATGGCCAAAAAGGTTAAACAGGACTAACCAATGCATACCACTCAATCTTAACTTAGAACAAAATTGTATTGCTATACTTTCAAATACACAAACAGTACTATTATTTCTGCGATGTTGTTAAACTTGGGTAACTGTGGAAGAGCAGTTACTGATGAAGGATTGCTGATCATTCTGTCGTGGAAGATGACTAACTAGATCCAGTTGGCTGCCAGGAACACCCAGTCCAGTTAATTGAAAAACTAATGCTGAACAATCATTGTGCATTTACACTACTTGGAAATGGATGGCAAATTATTCTTACCTAGTATCGACAAAACCTCTAGCAAAAGAGAAATTTGCTTGTGGGGCAGACTAAACCGGGAAAATCTAGGTTTGAAATTAGATTTGGCAAGTGACCAAGTCCAGTCAAATACCATATGTCGCTAACATGGCGTAAACATCCATCAAGTGATATCCTATGAAACCCACTCTGCTAACAACATTGCTTTCTTCATCATTGATTCCCTCTTGTACATTCCTGTCATCCATACAATCCTAGCTTAATGACATTATGCCTGACCGTCCAAAGCCATTCAAACACGATCAATATAACAGCATGAGTCTTTCCATCAGCATTTGTTAACATTGCAAAATGTCATCTGTGAGTGTGTGTGTGTGTGTTAATACAGTAAAGCCCATCATCCCTTTCCATTCCTTTCTAAAAATCCTAATAGTTCAATCATGCCCCTGTTCTTCATATTTGCTTCCCTCCCCCAACTGCTAGTGCGTGTGAGAGAGAAATTGGTTGTTAACTAATGGAACGGTGGAATAAAATCTAAGACACAACAGGGGGTCTCCAGAAAATGTGTGTATGAGCAAGTGTGCATTAAAAACACACGCCCTGTGGATATCCAGTTTATGTGTGTTTATCACGTGCACTCTAATATTTGATTGAATGCTGCTTGTGAATGTCCAGTTATCTATCTATTAGTTTTGCACTATGCTAGTTACTGCATATTCAGAGCAAGTCTTGGCAAAAAGCACTCAGCAGACAAGGCAGGGATGTGATCAGAGATACAAAAACCTTCAATTTGTCATTAGAAAGAAATGAATGCCAATATGTATGTCCCAAAATCTGAAATCCTGAACTGGTAAGGGTTGTGAACGATCTCAGGATCAATTGCGACGGAAGAAAACTCTCTGTTCTCGTTCTTTTAGATCAGTGCAGCTCAACTCAACCAGGGTAAGGTTTTAGTAATTGGTCCAAAGTGGAAAAGGGAACAAGTGACCTCACAACTAACTGCACTATCTCAACACTTTACAGCCCTCGACAATAAGCACATTAGGAAGTTTACTTCCTAATTTGATGGCCCGGCCAGGCCACCACATTTTAAATTACTTTATACACTTTTTCCTACCTTATCGATGCTCAAATAATGAAAATCTTCATGTCGAATTCGGTAAACTTTCTTTCAATCCCCCATTTTGATTCAGTTCGTGTCCGCTCGGCTAACTTCGGAAAATCGATTTTTTACGCACACTCCGACAGTGGGAACAACCGGGCAAACGCATTAAATGGTCGCTGACGGAGCGTGCATTCGGAAATCAAATGTACGCACACTTCGGACAGTGGGACAAACTGCTCGTTTACACTATACGTTGCTGGAGGAGTGTGGATTCGGAAATGGACCAAACTTACGTAATAGGTGACCATCAGCATCCCGCCTCATTACACACTTGACCACCCTTGACCACTGCCTGTACACATGTACTATTAAGGAGAGAATTCATTCACAATTAAGTAATTAGACATGGCTTTTCACCTGAAGCCTCCTGCTCCCAGGATAGTCACCCAGGGGAAAGAAGAAGAGGAAGATGGATGATGAACAGAGGAAAGAGACTGTCACAAAGAGACAATCACAAAAAGTCATGTCTAAACTACTGAAAGCAAGCTAGCACATAAAAGCAAGCTATATGAAGTGCATGCACTATCAATATGGCGGGTTACATGAACGGAAATAATGATATTTCGATTCGCAAAAAAAAACGGTATCCGCACACCTGGTTTTAGAGCAGGGCCACCAACTTTTGAGCAGGCCACCAACTTCTCAAATCTACTGGCCCTGTGGGCCACCAACTTAAAAAGCTTATTGTCAAGGGCTGCATTACCTCTCAGGCAAGAAATTTGTGCGTCATCATTGACTCTGACTTCACTATTGAACTACATACACTATATAACCAAAAGTCAGTGGACACCTGACCATCACACCTATATGAGCTTGCTGGACATCCCATTCTAAAACCATGGCCATTAATATGGAGTTGGACCCCACCTTTGCGGCTATAACAGCCGCCACTCTTCTGGGAAGGCTTTCCACAAGCTTTTGGAGTGTGTCTGTGGGAATTTGTGGCCATTCAGCCAAAAGAGGCAGCGACGTTGGACGAGAAGGCCTGGCTCGCAATCCGCGTTCAAATTCCTCCCAAAGGTGTTCAATGGGGTTCAGGTCAGGGCTCTGTGCAGGCCAATCGAGTTCCTCCACACCAAACTCGTCTAACCATGTCTTTATGGACCTCGCTTTGTGCACAGGGGCACAGTCATGCTGGAACAGCAAAGGGCCTTCCCCAAAGTGTTGCAACAAAGTTGGAAGCGCCCAATTGGCTAAAATGTCTTGGTATCCTGTAGCATTAAGATTACCCTTCACTGGAACTAAGGGGCCAAGCCCAAACCCTGAAAAACAGGGTGGCTGAAACACCTGAACTCAATAATTAGTAGGGGTGTCCACTGACTTTTGGCCATGTAGTGTATGAGGAACATAACTAAAACTGCATGCTACCACTTGAAGAACATTGCAAAGGTCAAACCTTTTATCTCTCCCCTGATACAGAGAAACGTGTGCATGCTGTTATTACTAATGTAGAAAATGCTTTTTCCTTAAGTAACTTAATTTTTATGTTCTTCTAAATTCTACTAATCAGTCTAGTTTGTATCCCTTCGCCCCCTCTCATGTTCCTCCTATCATTCTCGTCTCTACCTTATCCTTCAGCCTCCCAGTTGCTTTACCCTATCGCTCCCCATCTCGATGCCCTAGACAAAAAAATCCCATCTACCCGGTCTACTCCGGTGTGGGTGTCTGGTGTCAGAATGGAGTTCATGGCTCTGATGCTCGGTTCAACTTGGCAATCATGCTTCTTGCACTTGTCATGACAACAGGTCGCCTGAAAACTCCAGTACTTTAGTGGCACTGTAGGAAAATTCAGATCTCCACATCTCACAACGACAAAAAATAACCACATCAGAATCGGCCAGTAATTCCGGTTCCTCTTTCTTCAGCCGATCCCGGAAAGAGGAACTCTCTTAAATTGTGGGGTAAACAACACTAAGGCCACTACTACAACACTGTTTATGCGGAATTACAGCCCAGTTGACAAGACTATTCCATTGGAAACCAATAATAAAATAAAATCACAGAAATGTTCCTTTTCCAGGGAAATGTAAATAATGATTAAGCCCTGGTTAGCATTGATTGACCTTTCAGTGAAAACAAGGCTCAAGGGACCCTCTCCAGCACCTGCAACCTCACCCGTTGCACCTGGTCTGGGCTTAGTACCGAGGCACAAGGGAGCATGAGGGGACAATGTGCCGACAATGTGTATGTGGTAAGACAGAATGACAGGGGAGGGATAGAGGGGGAGGCTGGGGGCAGGGAAAAGGGCATAGGAACAGAGGGAAATGGGTATAAAAAGTACTGAGGAGACAGACTGGTTGGGGGAGATGGAGAGAGGAGAGGATGTGAAGGAGTGAGAGGAGAGCAGTGTTGAGGGGAAAGACAGGAAGGAGATGGCGAGGCGAGGGGCTGAAGGAGGGAGGGATAGAAGAAGGGGATGGTGGGAGCAAGAGCAGATTAAATGACGGGTCCCCTCTCAGCGGTGGCAGAGGAGTGCCAAGTCATTCACAAGATGAAAGGTATTCCCACTCTGGCACTGCCTTTATTTGATATTTACTAGAGAGAGACAAGAAGGATTGGGTGAGAGAAGACGGATGACATGCGACAAAGGTCTCGGACCAAATTTGAACCCAGGACGTTTGCGGTTATGCGGTATGCCCCTTAGACTAGACCACTGAGCCACCAGGACGCTCAGAGTCAACATTCTTGTAGTTAAAACAACACAAAAAAACACCAGAGAAATGCTAGTTCAAATTGTTACCAGACAGCCCAACGTCAAGACACTCATGCATACAGGCTGCAGCCCTCAATACACACACCAGTCAGACTCACAACACGAGACTGAAATCAATGCTCCGTTTCTGAGGACAGAGAGTATGGATTACTCTGATAAAATAAAGCTAGTAAGAGAGATTTGTCATGTGTGGGGGACCGATGTCGACCAGTATATTCATACTCCAACATTGGTATAGGTGCACCTCTAGTCTTATGCAAAGTGTTTCCTCAGTAAAGCCAAACATCTAACTCTTTGTTAAAGTCTATATTCAATGTACAAATACTGAGGGCCAACTGAGTGTTAGTATGGGTTATATTAAGGCCCATTTAGTCAAATTAGTTTACGGATGTATAAAAATAGGTGATGATGATGATGATGAAGCAATGTTTCAATTGAAATGGGTGGATAGTGACGTATCAAACTGTTATTTGGTATGATAAAATGTGAGCTCTACGTATCCCAAATGTACTGGCAATGCAAAGGGACACTTACCAGTTTGCTGTGGTGGTATTTGCAGTATCCACAGTACTTGACGTTGTCTGCGTCCGATCCCTGTTCCTCACACAATAACCCAGCAAACTGGGCACTGCAGTAGGGATGGTGAGAAGTGACATAAAGATAAGAAAACCGATGTTAGAAACAGAAAAAGAAAACAAGATATTATACCAGACCAAGTATCACAATACGACAACAACAACTACTGAAAACTACTTAGTGGGATGTTTATTTTCACATATTAATGCTACCAACACAAGCATAGGCAGGATCTTTGATCTCATGTATCTCAGATATTGCAAAGCTTTGCCATCACAACATCTAGTAGCATTGAAACAACATGCAACCCTATAATCTTGTCGAAAGAAATAAACTAGGTAAATAAACCAAGTCAAGACTCAAGTAAATGTGTGACTTTCTTACTCGAGTCTGAGTCGGGAACTTGACAAATGACCCCTATATTTGGCTAGTGAAGTTTCCGTGATGTGCACAGGTCTCACCATGTGACATGGAAGGCCTGCCTGCAGCCATGCTTGTTGCAGGTCATACAGGCTCCAGTGGCTGCTTTACTCTCTCTGCCCTGGTCCTCGCAGATGTAACATGTCTGCACACATTAAAGTTAAAAGACAGACACAACAGATTACATTTATGAACACAATGAAAGCATATGCATGTATCTGTGTGGTGTGTGTGAGCCCAGATTGTGATTTCCGGTGTGTGTATTGTGGTTTCCCGCTATCTAAAACTGTAATATGTTACCTTGTTGTAGCGATCATGTGGCACAGACTGAAGTACGATAGGCTCCATAGTTGAGACGTTGGCGAACTCCACCTCGGGTATGTAAAGGGCACAAACTACATGGGCCCAGCCTGCAAACACAGTGCAGAACCATCAGTGTCCACACACACACACACACACACACACACACACACACACACACACACACACACACACACACACACACACACACACACACACACACACACACACACACACACACACACACACACACACACACTTAACGTTTCATCTTGTGAGTAGATGCATAAATATATTTAAGTTAAATTAACTAAGTCACAACACACACAAACACATACTGTCACATGTTCAAACACATGTTCAGCAGATTTGCGTGGCTCCTTGTTTCCCTAGCAATGTGATTACAAGCATCTAATGTTACGCCAACTGCTAGTATGACATGTCATTAGTTAATAGCTTCACTCATCAAACCTTATGTTATGTTTTATTTCCTACGTTATCATATTAGCAAATTCACAACCTCGACTTTCCACATCAGCGCATTTACCTTGACACAGGAGTTGAACTTCAGCAGTGAAAAAGCAACCAGACAGTGAAACCAGACAGTGATGGAAAGAGGGAATGAATAAGAGTAGGGAGGGACATACCAAAGTCAAGAGCTCTGATTGGCTGGGGAACTCTCATGCATTGGGTACAATCTTTTATCAGTTAAAAGAAAACAACGAGCCTCTTTTGGTAACAACTCAGAGTACCAGAGTACTTGGATTTGAAAATGCAGAGCTATCTATGCAAAAGACATACAGGTTGACAAGTCTGTGTAAACGTAGCCACTGACAACCGTGATGCATGTCTTATTTTGTTTGGACTCAGGCAACTTTGAAATGTTAAATACATTTTTAAAAAGATTTTTTTTAAAAAAAAGAAAAAAAAGAATTGTACATTAGTAGTTGATTAATCACTAATAAAATAATTGTTCGTTGCAGCCCTAACACACACTCAGTCACAGCTGCCTGACATTGAAGACAAACTGGGGGTAGTAGAATGACAGGGGGCCTGGTAGAGTGGCAGCAGAATTGACGAGGAGTTGAGGAGGAGCTGAAGGAGGTGAACGGGAGGTCAAATGGAGGTGGAAGCCTCCTGCCACGTTGGAGGTGTCTGTTTTTCCCCATAGCGGGAAACAAAAACAGGCTTAAACTTACAGTTGAACCCCTGACCTGCCTTTGACCTGGTGAGTGGGACAAGGGGAGGGAGGGCAGAGGGCGGGACAGAGGGAGGGAGGGAGTGTGAAATGGGGGCATGTTGTTGTTTTGAAGTCCCTCCAAGAATCTGGAAGAGACCTATAAAACAGGACTATAAAAGTGGCATGGCCTTCCTCCTCAAACTAAGCACTCACACTTTTACCCCCAAACACCTAACAAAGTTATTCTGAGAACTAATCAGAGTCCACAGTGCAAGTGTTGGGGCTGTGAAACTCAGGGCTTCAGGAGACCAGCAAAAAACAGACCAACTTAAGTTCACCCTGCCAGTACTTATGTTACTAACTGTGGCAGACAATTAACCTCATGGAGAGTGAAATCTTATCAGCATAAACAAGACATATTTACAAAGATTAAACAATTCAACTGGACACTAAAAGGTTTCAGGGCCACTGCAAACCGTTTTGAGTTCTCTCTCTGTCACTATTACTTTCTGTCTTCTCTGGATACGCTATTAAACAAATGTTAAGATGCTGCAGCAAGTCCCCATTTCATAGTAATCCCTTTATTTCTGTTCCACCTGAAATAACAGCAACTACCTCACATGTCAACTGGAGAAGAGGAACAGAAAGGAGCCGAGAAAGAGAGGGTATGGGGAAAGAGAGGGTGAGAGAGAAAAATAGAAAGAAAAAGAGAGAGAGTGAGGGAGAGGGGTCATGGGAAGGGTAAAAAGAAAGAGAAAGTAGTAAAACGGTGTGTGTTAGTGTTGTCCTGATGCCTCCCTGCAGGCCTGGACACAATCCCACAGCTGTGCCTCTCTCTCTGACTCAAAAACACACACTCACACACACAGAATATTTACAGTCTCCACCAAGCTGACCTCCCAATGAACCCAAAGAGGAGACTCCTCACAGGCCATGCACTATACCCATCCTGGCCCGCCCCCTCATAAACACACACGGCCTGGCAAGGACGGTACAGAGAAGACACACACACACACACACACACCACACACACACACACACACACACACACCACACACACACCACACACACACACACACACCACACACACACACACACACCACACACACACACACACACACACACACACACACACACAGGCATAACTCTCCCAGCACACTCACACCCCTTAAACCTGCCCGTGACACGCAATTAATGACAGAAATACGCAAGAGGCCAAGCACAAATCCGTGTGTGTGTGTGTGTGTGTGTATGTGACTGGACTAGGAGGAATTCTACCTCCATTGTCGGTCCTCTTGAGGGCTCCATCTTTGTGGGGACACAGCTCACACCTCTGTGGACAGAGAAGAAATGACAGGTGAGAAACTACATGTCAACTTCATCTTTTTATGTTGAGGCGAATACAAATGTGTGGCAAACATGCGGGCATGTGAGATAACTTGCATGTGGTGCCAATTTTGGCACAAAGTCAAGAACGTCTCCTTAAAAAAAATTAAAAAAAACACCCTCACTATCTGCCGCCTAAGGCTGTTTCTTTCTCCTCGTGTGTATGTGTACAGAAGTCCTCTGGCAATGGAAAAGTGGTTTGGACAAGTGCTATACAAATTAAGTTTAGTATTATTCACTATGTTGGTGGAAGGAAATAAATAGGCCAACAAGATGGAACACAAGAGTGGTTATACATGCAGCCTGATTCAAGTTATGGTTGGTTTATGTTACTGAAGAAACCAAAGACATGAGCATAGGCAGGGTCTGAAATTACCACCCGTGGTGAGTAAATCAATATGGTTTACCCGCCAGAATGGCTGGTAACCTTTTGAGACGATAACAGTAGAAAGTCTTGGTTATAGAGTCTGTGGTCTTTGAGTGTTGTCAAACTTTGTCCCTCGTATTCACAAAGCTCTATTGAACGTTGAAAACAGGTAGGGTGACATATTCTGCGCAGTATTAGTAATTCCATTAACCGCATTAAGGGTGAATCCCAATTATCCCCTTGGCCCTACCCCTTGGCCCTTCCCCTCCGTTTTGCGCGTTCACATGAAGGGGTAGGGGTGTCCCAATACTCTTGTGATCGAGGGGTAGGGCCAAGTGCGAGGGCTACATGGCCCTCCAAACGGAGATTTTTCAGAGGCACACTTCAAACCAAGGGCTAGGAGAAATCTCCCAGAATGACCTGCGAATCAACTGGAAGATCATGGGGACCGCTACACTACCATCCGAAGTGATCACAAATGTAGTATTTTCTTCGTTAATAAAGATTTTAAAAATATTCTAACCGTGGTATTATCTTAGTTTAATGTCGTTTCAATGTATTATAGACCGTTTCTTTATAACAAGCATAACAAAAAATCGCTAATATGCAGATGTCTCTACTTCGCTAGTTAGTTACGTTACAACATTGTTTTTAGGCTGATTTGTGCATGACAGTCCCGCATTTTGACATATTTACATGTCGCCTTTCCCCTTTGATGGCATATGACGCTGAAATATAACTAAAGTCCAGCAACGAAGTTGCTGCACTTGTTACGGCTCCTCTAATATCAGTGCAGACTGGCAGGGTAACGTTAGGAGCGGCTTGCTAGACTACAGAGCACAGCTAATGCTATTCTGTCAAGAAGTGGACTGGTAATGAAGCAGTGGTCTTTTTTATTTGATGACTTGCTTGATCGATTGGTAGCGTGAAAGGCATAAATTGTGAACGAATTGTGAGCGTCCATGCTTTTCTATCTCCATCAGATGAACGGCAAATGTCACTGTGATAATACCATTATTGCCATAGTAATCTCCGATAACAAACTCGTCCCGTCTGCTTATGTAAACATCATCGATGACGTATCAGCGTCTAAGGGTTGTCCCAATACTTAGGGAGGTATTTTCTAGCCCTACCCCTTGGTAGGGCCATGCCGAAGCCGTAGGGGTGAAAGTGAAAATGAGAATTGGGATTGGCCCTAAGTCTCTATGCTGCCATAACATTACCTAATTTTGAATTCTTATTGTGCTGTGCAGACTTCTCAAAACACTGTGGCTGAATCATTGGTCGCAGACAGAGAATAGGTCTAACAATGCACAAATTCCGTTTTCACGGAATCGGCCTTAGATCACGGAATTGGCCATTTCTCTCTGAACCAACGCATTTAAAAAATTTTTATATATATAACTTTCCTACATTGGTCCGCTCACTAAATTCCAGCAGTTTACAACCGTTTAAACCAATGAAAAGGGGGAGAGGGAGGGAGGTAGGCCTATACATTTTGTCTGACATTTATTGACACGACTCGGGTGCATGATACATTTTTCTGACACATGACGAGACAAGCTAGAGAGCGGGGAAGGAGAGATGGCGCCTCCGATGAAAAAAATTAAAATATCCGCAGAAGAGCGAGCCAAGACATTTAAAGAACTTTATGCAGATGGAGGAATATTGTTTTGTCGCGTTTGCTCGCATTCCCTTGATCATGTACGCGTAAGTACAATTAATGACCATTTAGCGAGCCACTGAAAGGGCTCGACATGGCAGTTCAGGATGACTGGCTGGTCTACATTGCACTTTCAAAAAGAGAGAAACGTACACATCCGTTTGATCTCGCAGAATTTTGGAGGAGCATTGCTGATCGCGTGCCACTGCTTTATCCTGTTGCATGGAAATACATCTGGCTGATCTCCTCCAGTGATCTCCTCCACACAGAGAGATCTTTCTCTCAATACAAGAATCTTGTCACAAACAAGAGAGAATCCCTCAGTGACATTTCTACCAAACAGCTAGCCATCCTGCATTTCAATGGTGAACTTGAAGCAAAATGAAAGAGCTGAACTTGAGCTAAACCTGGTTAAAATAAGAAAGGTTAAAAAAGAAAAGAATTGAACTTAACCTGGTTAAATTAGTTAAAAATAATAGAGGTTAAAAAAGGAAATATCTGAATGAGTTTTAAAAATAAAAATGTTAGAAATAAAAAGTGATATGGTTTGAAAATCATTATTTGAAAGCAATAAATATTTTATGTGTACTTGTTTTATTTAAGTTTTTTTTAGTTAAGCATTTATTACATTGTGGATTTATTAAATGTATCAAGAGTTGCAAAAGTATTAGCAAAAGTAAGAAAAAAAAACCAAAATGTGTCTAAAAAAAACCCTGAAAATTCCAGCAAAATTAGGTAAATGGAGTTGGCCATTTGGCAAAACAGAATTGGCCTTTTTTTAAAACGGAATCCTAGGGGCCCTAAAATTGTAACTCCATGTGCTTTGGGTATGTTCTCTCTCTGGGCACCAGCACTTTTTAGTGATACTCTGTTGACTCCCGAAAGAGAAATTCCCTTTTCTTTTGCGCCCTTCCACGGTAAGGTCAGAGGTCAGAGTCAGCTACAGAACAGCACCCCTGGGGCTGGTAGGGATTCAGTATCTTGCTCAAGGACACTTCACCAGGGTGGATGCTTGCTGTCATGGGGGCTTGAACCCAGGTACTGCCGAGTTGAAGGACGGTCTCCCAACACACTATGCCACCCTGCAGCAAATTAGTGGCTCAGATGGGATTTGAAACTGGGTCACCCACTTGTGCATCACTAACTTTGCTGTTACACTCACTATCTTGACATTGCACACAATTTAATCGTTTAAGAATCTGCTCCGATGAAATACTTGTATAGGGGTATATTCAGAATATATTTAAGGATGCATGTTGTGATTTATGTTTGCAATTTCAATGAAAAGCCATACCAAAGACAGCTTTCTATTCCATGCAATGAGACAGACCATGATGTTTTCTGAATCCAAATCTAAACTGTGAGTGTGGGAGTTTTGCCTTTGTGTTTACAAACACTGATAAAATGCCATGCTGGCCTACCAGACAGTCAAGACTGTAGACAGGCTCAATGAGTGTGAGGTCCACTGTCTCTGGAACCACATAGACCTATACATTAGATCAAAGCATGCAAGAACTTGACTTCCTGCATGCCCCTGCAGACCTGGGTTAAAAAATATTTGTTTGCCGATGTTTGCTCTAGCCTCTATATGTGCCTGATGGGTGGATTTCTTTACCTTTATTTAACCAGTCCCACTGAGAATAACAATCTCATTCAAGGGCAACCAGGCCAAGAAAGAAGCATCAAGCCAAACATAAAAGTTACAGACAAATACCATACAACAATATAAATCAAACAAACCACATAAAAGCTACGTGCAAAATCAAGGCAGCAGTCCAACAGCAGACCAGTAGAATCGACCCTATATGCAGTAAATCTTGGCTAAACAAAGTGTAGATGTCTCCTTATTGAGTCTGCCTCAAGATCCTTCAGTGGAAGGCTCTTGCAGTTTTAAAACATTTTGAGTTCCATAAATAGGGAGCAGAATACATGAACACCCCTTATTCAGTTCAGACCTTAGTGACAGATTTCTCAGGTCACAACTCCTGTGACAGTAGTTTCTGCCAAGCTTTAGAGAGATACCAGGGCACATATAATAAATTTTAAAAAAAGACGACCCAGAATGAAGAGAGCAGGCCAAACGACCCAAGCATTCAAGTCATAATGATGGGTGAGAGAGCTTTACAGACAGTAATAAATGTAAATTCCCTGAGATACACAGGTCACATTTAGGACAACACCATACACTCAGAGTTTCCCAAGTATAGAAAGCCACAGGAAGGCATGTGAACGTCAATTTAGAATACTGTGTTTGTAAACTTATCTGAATTGTTCTGATGTGGTTAAGACAAATTTAAGTTAAGACAAATACTAGGATTTATTTGCAGATAGCTCTAGCTCTGTCTCCCCTTCTGCATCCCCTCAAGTCATTCCAACTGTATAAATAAAGAAAGAAGCCTCAATATTTGGAGGCAGTGGACAATCTACTCTCAGAACTAAGTATTGTGTCCATCCCATTAATCAACCTTATGTGTTAGGAATGCCACTGCTTCCTAGCATGGCAATGGATGCTTCAGAAAGTGGGGCTTGCATGCCAAATTTGGGCTTCTGCAATATATTCTTGGTCCTCCAAAGGCTTCCAGGGTGATAAGACTTTTTAACAAGGACAATGATGACCCAAACTTAACCAGCTATTATTTTCGTATTGCCTTTATAAATGATCACTGTTGAATAGTATGTTTTGGCATGAGGTCCACCACCATTGTCAGACAGTTGGCCCCTGGCTTTTAGGCCACAAATTTACACACAGCTGATGAATGGATGGACTGTTTGACTCACCACGCGGGCTGCTCTCTCCTGAGATTCACACTTTCTGCAGAACCACGGACCAGTGGGCACCTGCACGATGCCATAGCAGGCTGCAGAAACAGAGACACGGAGGGATGGGAAAGCGAGACAAAGCAGAGTCAGCCATCACAACAAATAGATTTTCTCATTTTACTCCAACATGCGTTCACATGCAAAGATAAAGTAACCACATTAACACAGGCAGGCATAAAGCAAACCCGACACCTCTTTACACATATTACACCTTTTCAGTTCTACTCTCCCCTTTTTCGCACATGATGGAAGACATTTGTGTACGCTCGCCGAGAGAATTGAACGGGATTCGTGATCAGACAGATTGTTAAACACATTGCCGATGTGCTGTAGAATTACTGGGTCTACAATATTACCATGCGTGTTGCAAATTTGTTTTTATTCGATTGCAATTGACAGCTGAGATTAACAGTTTCATGCAACAAGTACAAATTCAGAACCATCAATAATGCATTGTCAAATGTCCAAAATGTGTGGACATCAATGAGAAAAGCAAAACCTTTTTCTCTATTACTGAAAAGTACTGAAAATATATGATTATCATCCAGCCGTTATGTATTGTTTCACTGTTAACTAATGAGTTAAATGGGACAGATTATCAGAGCATGTATTTTTGTCAAGTCGTCAAGCTTCCGCTGTCACATACAGAGAGAGGCTGCATTAAAATACAGTTGGGTGACGTTATAAACACAGCCAGAATGTTCGACCCACTGAAATAAAGAGGAGTTAAGACTTCAAGTTACTCAACGTTATGCAGGACTAGATTCCCCAACAGTGGCACAGAAAGCCAGGCTTGCTCCTTCTCTATGTCATTTGCTTTTTAGCAAATACATTTTACTCAATTGTTTCAATTCTTCAAGTTTCGGCACTGTATTGGCAACAGAGGAGATGTGCGAGCTGGATTACCATTCCAGTTCCAAAAACATTTAGTGTTTTTGACCTTGTGGTATAAGACTGAACTGAACTGAACCTGAAAGACTCACCTTGTTGAGAAAAACTGGCAGCACCGGCCAGCCGGCCACTGTCTGGGTAGGCTGTACTACCCTAAATAGCCTACCTCTACACATTTTCAGATTAGCTCTGATCTGACTAGCCATCATAATCCACTGGAATAAGCAACTATAATCCAGATTTTGAGAACAAAACATCCAAAGGTCATTGAGTTCAATTGAAAGAATTGTTGACTGGGCATGTAGCATAAATGACAAACAGTGTCAGTCACAGTCACAGTCTACTGTGCATACACTGTGTCCAATTTGCTATAATAAAAATAATAATAAGGTATATTATAAAATATCTGAGATGTTTGACCTGTTTGATACTGTATCACAATCAGGTAAATACAACTTTCCTATCTAACAACCTTGTTACTTTCAAGATAAACTGGACCTTACCAAAGCTGATATAATGTTTTGTATAAGACTATACTGCTTAACAGACTAAGAGAATAATCCAGCAAACACTGATGTGCAACCTCATTTCACCAATTAAATAAACATACTAGCCACACTGCTTTAACAACTTCAAATTAAGTCACAATTAATTGAAATGTTAGATCTAATTCCATTCGTAGCGTTTTCTACTGTATAACGTACAGCCATGTAACGAAAACAATGTTATTGCAAGTGCAAACACATGCATGCCATGCTTTGCTCGGGTTCAAAGTTGCCGACGTGTATTTAAATAGTTGCCCAATGTATGCGTAATGGACCTACGCCCAGCTACTCCATTTGTAAACATTAGACGTCATCTGAGTAAGCTTGTAATGAGGACTAGCGTAGTAACTGGCCTCAAACTGCCACGCGAAGCTTAGATAAAGCCCAATCGTTTTCAAGTAAATATCAAATAACAAAAACATTGTTCTGTTGGTTAATTACATCAGGCACATCTGTACACAAATCGGCTGCGACATAGCTGGCTACATAGACTAACTGCCAAGAAAAAGCCCTGGACAGCTCTACTGCACGAATTAAGGCTGACCTCAGCCTGGCCTTGGAGAGGAGGCGGAGGCGACGCAGGGCAAGCCTGACGCCGGCTTCCATAACCTTGCAACAAGATAACATTAGCCTGCAAGCTAGCAGCTAGCTAGCCTAGCAAACACTTTCTTTTTTACCTTGATGCACGGCAACGTTGCAGCCATGTCCATCGCAATACACCAGCGGGTTCTCCGCCCAGCCTCTCTCGTCAGAACAAACGCAGCAACCTCCAATCATCTCCTTCATGTTATTCACCAAGTCGTCGTCCACTGCCAGACACCGCTCGCCGGAGACCATCTACGAAGAAAGCGGACATGCGGAGTACGACAAAGATGAACTGAAACCTATACAGAAGACGCCCCTCTCTCCCCTGCAATGCCGCTTTAGGTTCCACTCGGTCGAAATGTCATGTTTTAGTCGTGTTCACATTTCTTTTCGACACCGTATTTTTTCACCAAAACATCCACTTCACGGCGCGAGCGAGAAGAAGGGACCTAGTCGGGAACAGGAAGTGCGTAACACGTAAGGCGCGTGTGTTTGCGTGCCTCTGACAGGAAGTAAAGGACGGGTGTGATTGGTTCCCGGAGAGCGCCTTGCCATTTTGGTTCCACATGGTCGAGGTGCTTTGAAACTTTGTAGCACCATGAGGCTGTCACACTTGGTTTTTACACTTGGTTGTAGCAACATGGAGGTAGGCAGAGAAAAAAAACGTGACGTTACATGGTAACAGCACATTTTAAAGACATACCAAGTGAAGTTGCAGTTAAAAGTATGGTTTTCAGAAAAGGGTTTTGTGTGTGTGTGTGTGGACTAATTGAAGCAGATAAGTTAAATAGACAGGTCAGGATTTTTAAATTAGTCTGAAATTTGATTTGAGCAAAGAGTTCTTAGGTAGGTTGAAAGAGAATGAGTTTTTCTGCATAGAGCAGATGCTTTCAAAATAGAGTTTACATTGGAGCACACGTTTTGAAAGTCTATATGGCTAAAACAAAATCAGTGGGGGTTATTAAACTCTCAGCCCTTTGAGGTTATTTTAGATTTGATTTCAAAATAGGTCATTTGTGTATGGTCACATGTATGTACAGAAAAGTGGTAGGTAAGGTAGGCTATGCCTAGTTATTGCATCCTTGAATAGGTCCAAGCCTAACCATTTATTTTGAAGCTGCAATGAATTATGTTTTTAAGTATATGACATGAGTATATGATTTGACCTATTTATATGTATGCATCAACCTGCAAGTTGAGCTAGCAAACTTACAATTAGATTTTTGCTTCTTCTTCAGTGAAGTCAAAACAACAGTATTTTGATGAGCATTACTCAGTTAGCCAGATAACTCTAAAAATGATCATGACGTTATTTATGAAGTGTTTCTCATGCTGAAAGTTCATCAATTGGTATGGCAACATGATATCCACAATAACTATTATGTAATTTTAATATGACAATACATCACAAATTAGATTTATTAATTTATGTATTAATTTATTTTACAGTTATCTCGCCAACTAGAAAGAATCCTGCCCCTTATATATCCTTCTTCTTACTTCTTATGTTCTTCAATTTCCCCCCAAGTCTGTTTTACTCAAACATTTACAAACTGTAGGAACATTACCAAACGTTTCACATATTTAATAGGCTACAGCTAGAGGTTTTCGTTAGAGTTCAAGAGAGCTCTGTCAATTCATCTGACAATGGAAAAAACTTTGCGTTCCAATTATTTGGTTACAAGTGAATTCATGGTTTAAGTTTGCATTAATGATTAAGCCCAGTAAGGGCTATTTCTACAATAGAATGATAAGGCAGTGATGAGATAATAATGTCTGATATATATAGTCATTTAGGTTGTGACTCCAGATGCAACCATTTACTTATCATAGGGCAGGAGTCCCCAAATATTTTTTGGCAAGTGACCCCATAAGAACTCCTGCAACCCATCCTTTTTTGTAATCTGTGAGAGCAAAACAAACAAACAAACAACAAACCAATATGCTGTTGAATGACAGTTGTGTAGAGTTTTGTTGTGTAGATTCTGTGTTGTTGCCACTTCTGAACAAAAGACATGGCAGGACGTTTATAATTTTAAAATAACTATAATGTCTTGTTCTTGCAGTCATTTCAGTATAATTAAGAGTTGTTCTGGGGACCCCACATGGTGTCTTTACCAAAAGGTTGGGAAGGCCTGATAGGCCTAGTGAGCACAGGTAGACAGTAGACCTTATTTGCAGCCTATGGGACTGCATTTTGAAAACCTTTCTTGGTAAGAATGATACTTTTAACATTTAAAAATATTATATTGACATTTAGTTGAAAATCATATCAGGCTACAAATCCAGCCTGTCAATATTCTATTTTGTTTTGACAGCATCCCCTTGCTGTTGCTAAGGATGCTCCTGAACACACACACACACATATACACACACACACACACACACACACACACACACACACACACACAGAGGCTATTCCAAGCACTCAGCTGCTGCTTGCATCACCGATTCCTCTGAGCGAGCTCCCGCTCTCGGTTTCCAGAGAAACGTAATGACTTGCCAATAATGCGCAAGAGCACACGAGCGTCCTCCGTGTAATATGGTGAGCGAGAGGTCCCTGGGAGTGCCTGCCCATTGTTTGCTTTAATTTCAAATTGCTCAAATGCTCCAGTCGACACTGGGCACTGCACTAAAAGGAGGGGGTGCACCGGGGAGCTGGGGAAAAGGAAAAAAGTGAATTGTGTGTGGCAGGGGAAAACCTATTAGAGCTGGAGAGAACAAAGGGAGGCGAAGGAGGGGGCAGCTGTTGTGGAGGGGCCCATATAGCTACTGAAACACTGAAAATGGCAAATGATTTTTACAACTTGCACTTGATTAAGTCAAAGTCTGCACGTAGCCTGTATAATGTTCCTCAGGTTCTCAAAGAGGAGCTCTTCCTGAGACAGAAAATTGCAACGACACTGTCTGCTATTGGTGACCTCGATGGACATACAGCACAGATTTTATAGACTTTAAGGTGTTCTGTGATTATAACCAGGGAGTCCTCTTAGATGGTACATATCAATGCTTTGTTGTTCACAAATCCATCAGGTTGGTGTTTGGATTAGGATCTCTGAATCCTAGTGCAACAAGGTTTCTGCTATAGGCCTGGGTCTATTTGAAAAATTGGGTGAATAGCTGTACTGTTCCAGCTGTACTATTCATTTGTAATATACAGTACCCAATATGTTGGTGAAGAAATAATTTATATGTAATACACTGGGGAAAAATACTTCATCAGGATATATGTACCCAATGCAAAAGCAACCTATAGCCCATGGCTGATGTCATGGGCTGTTCTCTCTGTTTCTCACCCAGTGTTGCATGGTTTCCAAGATTTTTGCCTCTGTATTCTGCACAATAGGTAGCCTGTTTCACATGCTCTTCCACTGATATCCTCTCCACTGATATAGCAAAGTTAGACCTTCACAAATGGGTGAGAGAGGGTGGTGGGTGGGTGGACATAAGTTTGAGGCAACAACCTTAAAATAAATGTTTGGTTCGGTATTTAATATTTCATTTAATTTAGAGCATGGGAGAATTTAAAGGAATTGTATAGCAACAAACCAAGAAAATGGAGGATTTAGGTTGCTTTCCAAAAACACCTTTTCACTTGAGTCTTGAAATCGTTTTTTGGTTTTTTTTTGCAGATTCTGCACATTCACACCTATTACATTACCTCATGTTCTTGTCTTCTTTGGTCTCAATTTAACAGTGAGAGAGGGGGAGGAGGGGCTGTTCACAGGACTCAAGAATTAAAAACTCAGACTATCTCCTGTGATCGGGTTCTGGGGGGCATATTCAAGTTGTATAGGCTGAATCCGGTCTTGCTGTCCATTTGTTGCAGGGTGAGGAACATGTAGGAAAAGCAGTGTGTAGGAAACACAACACTGGGAAAATAGGAAAAGGAAGTGTCATAGGAAAAGCAGCCCTCCCACCCTTTCATGTCCTATCTAAAGTACATCTGAAATGGCATTTTATAAAGGAATTATATACACTAATACTTGCTATAGCCTGGCCAGTTATTTATGTAACCTACGGGTTACTTTTCTTAGTCCTTAGAGTATTATACATGGATCAAATGTGAGCAGAAAAGGGAAGATTCCACAGAAAACTAAAGCATAGGCTGAGAGGAATGTTTTCACAGACTGAGCTCGCAAGCTACTATAAATGGCTAGTGACAGCTAAATGGGACTTTTATTTTGAAGCTAGAAATGGTCGTAAATGTAGATGCCATATATACGTGTTTTTATACTAATTAATGAGAACGAGTGGTTTATGGGCTACGCCTAGATATACAAATAAATCTAAAATAAAAATACATCGCTTCATGGTAGTCGTACGTTAAGAGATAGGTACATTAACGTGTTTTGCGTGACACATTTAATACATTTTCCGCCAAACGCACCATATGAATTTAAGAAGCTACATCCTTTTTACCAGTTGAATTAAACAAAATGTGTGAGCTTACTCAAATTAAGGATAAAAATAGAGATATCGTTATAAGTTTCCGTTAGAGGCAGAAACCACAGGCGTTTGATTGTTAAGGCTATTATTGAGAGGTAAATAGAGTGTGTGAAAGAGAGTCTGGCTCTGGTTCTTCATTCCGTCAAATGTCTGTTGGTCCAAACAATAACCTGAATGTATAATTTCACGGTGAGTAATTGGTGATTAGGGAGGTGGACTCTCTCTCTCTCTCTCTCTCTCTCTCTCTCTCTCTCTGCCGCTTTCTCATCATTACAAGGAAACTAAAGAGACCTTTGAGGTGTTCAGTATTAGCAGCTAACCTCATCCATCAGCTCATTTTTCAGGTTTATTTTTCTGGAGCTGTAGGTCAAAAGAATCACTATAATATCCCCATAATATTCCTTTAGGGACTTACAATGTGTCTGTGGTACTCAATGGTGACTTTATAGTGGCCTTATCGTATTTTCATCTGCTATGGTATCACTATAGGGACCTATAGTAGGTTTCTGGTACTCAATAGTGAGTTTATGGTGACATCGTACTTTATAATAATTGTATCTCCTATGGTATCACTATAGGGACCTATAGTGGGTCTCTGGTACTCAATAGTAATTTTATGGTTACATTATTGTACTTTATAATAATTGTATCTCCCATGGTATCACTGTAATATTCCTATAATTACCTTTGCTGTGATATTTGCAGGCCTATAGTAGGCTACCTTTCTAAAAATGGATTATTATTATTATTATTCATTGTTAAGATCCACTCAAATGTAGGGTGTTACATTTCCTGGGACCTATGCTGACAAAGCACAGTATATAACAATATAGGAAAAGAAAGTCACTGCATTGGAGAGAGGGAAAGAGAGACTGTGCATTGCTGTAATCCAATCACCTCACTAGATTGATTCATAATTGTTTTGTTTGTATAGTCATCAGCTATTAGACTTCTTTCATCCGCTGCAGAGTTACATTCCCGATGTTTTGGAAAGCCTAAAATCGACAAGATCAAACCTTGATAAGGTCTGAGCAGCCAGATGAACCCAGGCAAAGCCCCCTCCCCAACCCTTAATTCTCTCCCAGTTATAACCTGCTCACACTCCTCAATATTTACCTATCGATTATAACCCAGTCTCTTCTCTGGTTGCCCTGCTCCTGCTCTGCGAGTAACACAGGGGCCCACGAAAATACAAATAGTCCCAACACGGCGGGGTGAAAGGTGAAGAGCGCCCTCCCCCCAGCACTGTCCACACACACTTCGGGCTCAGATTGCATGTAAAATAACATTCTCTGGGGGTGGTGGGGGGGTGGAGAGGAATTCATTGTTTTGGCATGGGGCAGTGGGTTTGTGTCATAAAAAGTCTATACTCTTACAAGTCCCTGTGCCTCCTGGACCAAGTGTCTCCATAAAACTCAAATGCAAAAACAAATGACTCGGGGCTGCACTTTGGGAGCTGTAGGTGTAGGAAGGAAAACTGCAAGGAGTTAAACACGTGCTTACCATGAGAAGTTTTATAGGCAGATAGCTGCACCTCAAATTATTTCGCTCTCCTTAAAAACATCTAAGAAAATCCACCGAACAGGTTTGTGATTTCCACACGTAGGGATCATAAGGAGTGTTGGGACTTTAAAGTCTGACTCCCACTTCCCATGTGTGAAATCGTCTACTTCCATTTGTATTACACATCACATAGATGTTGCAGTAGAAATGTTAGCTGCGTCGCTTAATCACGCGGCTCTAATTTTAGCTTTCAACAAAGTCGAGCCTGTTAAAATACACATTTCTGAAAGCTGGATGATGGCCTACTTGTTTTAAAGGCGAAAATGAGAGGGAGACGTTCATGTGGAGCGTTGGTCGTTAAGTGTGTGTGTGTGTGTGTGTGTGTGTGTGTGTGTGTGCGTGCGTGCGCGTGTATGTGCGTGTGTGTGTGTGCCCTTACCTACTTGCTATAATCCGTCCATCTCCCCCATAAAGCCTCGGTCTTCACCAGTGATGTAGTGGAAAATAAAAAAGGGTAAAGCCCTGAGCTCCCGTCAGGGATCAGCACAAGGCAAAACACCCTCCATTATGAACTTAAAAACAAGTATATTTTCAGAAGTAGCATTATTTATATATTATTTCCTATAAATTACTATATTTTCATGTAATGTAATTTAGATCATTCTCCTGATTCTTGTGATTAACGTAGGCGATGGATTTAGATCATAATAGCGTTAAAGGGTATAGGCCGATAACTCCATTCCCCAAAGCAAAAGGTGGGTAAAGTAAGTCTAGGTGGGTTTACCCTCTACTACATACAGGCGTGCATATTATGACAAACATAACTATATGCAGGAGTAATGAATGTGCGCCTCTGGGAATGAGGGAGACCGGTTTGGTCGTCTGAGGCATTTCCCCCGCATGAACAGCACAGAGCGGGCTGTTGTAAGAAGCTTCCGCCGCGCATGAGGTCCCTCTCCCGGCCACTAGCTCACGGCTCCCCCCTCAAGCCCCGGCCGACATCCAGACGGAGGAAAAGGGGGGAATAGGTGCCTTGAAGTCCCTGGTGTATCACAAATCTGCATGGCAAAAGTGCCCCTGTTCTTTATTGGAAATATGTTTATTTCTACTACTAATTGCTATTATATTACTATTGTTTTAGAACGTATTATGAGGGTTAGTACTTAGTTGAAGGCCTTTAATTCAAACCTTGGGATAAGCCCCAGCACTGAGAACTATAATTCAGAAAGACTGATCATGGGGTCAGCATGGGACAATTATCATGTCTAAAGCACTGGTGTTGGAGAAACTTCACTCTCGGTTGTATTGACAAAGTTCTTCAAACTGACAGTAACTTGACAGATAAAACATGGGCTGTAACGTTGATGTTTTGAGGCTGTTGTGGACCTTTATTTTGTTTAAATGTAATAATAGACCCTATCTCGTTATGAAAAACACGTTGCCATGAATAAGCCCTAGTTTTGGAGACTTGCAGGGGTAAGCATACATTGGCTTATAATAGTTATACATATCAGTTTTATGGCATTATAGCTGTTTTAGTCAAACTCACGAATATGGTTGATGAAATAAAATAATAAACTCAGTTTTATTTCATTTATTGATATTTCACTGTGAAAGTTCTTCATCCTCACAAACATGAACAGGCGAGCCTATTGCTGTCATTAAAACGTGCTTTAGTGTGTTGAGCTAATTGCCCCCATAATTGTGTGTGTGTGTGTGTGTGTGTGTGTGTGTGTGTGAGTGAGTGACTAAGAGAGAGAGCCAGAGAGAGAGAGAGAGAGTATGAGTAAGAGTGTAATTAATTCATTAATTAACTCAGAAATTGTATTTTAGGTTTGTAAACTCCATATTATCCATATGTATCGCTGCATATCAACAGTATTGGTCAATATCATTTAGAGACCTGTGGGGCAACACTTTTACCATGTTCCACTTTCTAGTAATACACTTACGACAATTATACAATTTCTGTCTGAGATTGTTCTTTTGTGTGTGAGTGAATATAAATTGTATTTATACAAGGGCACATGTGGATGCACAGTCAGCATATTTATGTCAGTGAAAGGGAATTACTTGGTTACATGTCATCACAGAAACACCATAAGTTCGTACAGTGTGGGAAAAATGAAAATCACATTTCTGAAATGGCAGGACGTGCAGGAGAGAACCGGCGTGGATCAAACGAGCGCTGACGTCTGTTCCTCCGTGGATCTTCGGTGCGCAGTGGGTCTGGGATCTGAGTTATTCCCCTGGGGATCCGGGCCTCAACAAGCTGCCCCTCCTCTCACTTCACTCTACAGCCGAGAAACCTCCGCATGCACGACGAATTAATGTTGTCATACTAAAACAGCAAGTGACGGTCGAGTTTTGCTGCAGCCAACGCGAGAAAAACTAAAAACTTCAGCGGGGAGAAGCAAGGCAGATGCAATGACATGCGAGGCTATGCACATCTGAATTGGAATTGAGTAGTGTGAACTGACAGTCAATGTACATTGATAATTGCATATACACACTCACAGGCCTATAATTCCGACCAGCCTCTCTTACATGAGAGTGTACAAACTTAAAAGCCCAGCGGTTGTAATAATAGTGTAATTGTTGTGGGAGGCTTATGACTCAAGTATCCTGGATGTTATGCTGTACTTAACACACAGGGCAGTTTGTTATTGAACGTACTGAAACTATTAATTGTAGTTTACAATTATCGCTAAGGCTAGAGCAGTGTACCATATGACCATGCCATGTGACTTTATAATGTTGCCTATTCAGTGCAGAGGCAATGATGAAAACAAATATTTCTTTTTCACACAAACTAAATAGGCAATTAGGCTCAACACGTGCAAAGCGCCCCAAACACACACACACACACACACACACACACACACACACACACACACACACAAGACCTTGCAATTTTGCACTCAACTCAGTTTATGTGTGCGTGCGCGCACGTTTCGACTACATAGCTCAGGGATCTGATTTTTCTTTTTTTTCTTCCTATTTTTCTAATTCATTTTCAATTCATTTCCAAATACAGATGGCAGTTTTGCCATTTTCCTCTTCTGGTTTTGTATTCCTCAACACATCCCTGATAAATAAGACGTAAGCTTATGACTACTGCAGGCTACTGTGACGATAATACAATCTTTTGGGGTGGTTGAACCTGGAGTAACATACACATACAGAAAAGAGAGGAGGATTCTCTATGCTGTTTAGATGAAACACCAAGGCAACATCAAAACGACTAAGGATATAGCAAAGAGGCTGCAAATAACCAAATACGTTTAAAATGATAATGTTGAATATGCGAAGCCTTGAGTTTGGCCCCATCCCGCACAGCCCGGTAGGAATGGGCCACAAGGGATTCACCGTAGCCTTTAAGACAACAAAGAACGTAAGGTAGAGCATACTGATTTTTGCAGCACAATATCCCGTCCAAACACCCTCTGTAGGCCTGCAGTCATTTACACAATTAGCCTATAATATACTACACAGTCACATTATGTGGACGCCGTTGTGGGTGGTGGTTTCAGTCCGCGTTCCCCCTCATATCGCGGTATACGCGCCTCTGAGTGTGTGTGTGTGTGTGCGCGTGCGTGTGCGCGCGTCGTCTGTGCGCGAGTGTGATGAAATGATAAAAGGAGGTGGTAGCTGTGTGTGTGTGTGTGTGTGTGTGTGTGTGTGTGTGTGTGCGCGTGTGTGTATGTGTACGAAATATTTGCACACATAATGCGCATAAATGTAAAAGTGTAAAATATGCGCAGAGACCATGTAGGTAATGGCGCAGAAAGTATGATAGGTTTTGTTAATAAAGCCCTTACCCATTACGTGCAATAATCCTTATGTTCCCCTTTTAGTCCTCCTCTTCCCCCTGTAGCTAATTTAAAAGATAGGGTACTTGTTGATATCACTTTATTTATAAATATTAGTTTATAATATTTCACATATAATGTATTTATACATATATTTTCAGAACTATCGCTCCGGTTTAAAACGCAATTTGGATTCATAGTGATTTTTTGGAAAAGGGGACTAGCACTGACCTACAATATATCGAGGAAATGTTGTGGGAAAAGCAACACTGACTGTGCACTTCTACCCTGTCCAGTCACTGTTCACGTTCCCTGTGTTTTAACATAGTGAACACAGGACTGCAATGTACCAGGGACTTGCCGGTTTAGCATGGTAGCTCTGAATCCACATGAATATCATGAATAGCCAACGTGGAGTGTGACGGTGCGCACGCGTTATTTCTGACGGATATTGTCTATTGTGTAGAAATAATAACTGCATGCATACCATATAGCAGTAATGTAACATAGCCCGCAGCCTGCTGTACAGCCCATTTCGCTAGTTATTTTACACACACACACACAAAATTGTAAAAATGGTGTAGTTGTCGGGGGAAAAGGGCAAAAAACAAACAAACATGTTGTTCCTCGGAAATGCCGATTGATTTGTTAGGGTAACAAATTAGTAGGCTTACGCAGGCTGAGCAAATACCGTAGTAAAAGTAGGTCGGGCCTATACCATGGAAGAAACATGTTATGGAGGAAAAGCTGGAGCCAACAAAAGAAGATGACACCAGCCTTGGTCAGGCTATACATGCAAAGACAGGTTTCCAGGTAGAAAAAGCATATGTCTTTGTTTATGCTAGACTGCACTGTAGGATATCAAGCCGTCTACATTAGGCAATAGCTGTGCGTGATCATTTTACCAATAGACAGTCGACTATAGCATATTATATATTTTGATGTGGACTGAAGGGGAATAGCCTACTCTATTGCATTCTAGTCGGATCACACCACTTTGCAGGCTCACCTATTGCCGTTCGTATACTATTAGTCGGGCTGGGTTCAATTGTTGCAACAGCTCTCTATTCACTATTGAAATATGAACTTGTCATAACTACATTATTTACTCAAACAACGGAGGCTGGGGGCACAATTGTAAACTATGGTAATGGTAGGGAGTAGGAGAGAGGGGTATAAAGGGGGTGGGGGTGGAATATCCATTTTTATTGCATCACCTGTCAGCGGCGTCCAATGGGCGTCGACTCCGAGGGCATTAATTGATGAAGGTGTCTCCAGACTGGCGCACCTCCCCTCTCTGTCATTTTATTTGTGGCTCACCCAGCAGCCAGAATAGCAGCTGCATTTTAGCTCTTATTCTGTCTCTCTCTCTCTTCCCCCCCCCCCCCCCCTCTCTCTCTCTCTCTCTGGCTCTCTCCCTCCCTCCCTGCCTCTCTCTCCCTCCCCTCCACTCTCACAACCCACTCTCTCTCTTTCTCTCTCTCTCCCTCGCTATTTTATCCCTCTGGCTGAGGCAGTGGTGTACACCTACCCCTCGTCCTGCTGCCGACCAGAGGGGAGTAGAGCCGGCAGAGGCAGGTAGCAGCAGCCCCGGCTTGGTGGACACATCCGTCGCATTCCTCCACCATGCCGGACCGGGGCCAGAGGCGAGGAGCGGATGCTGTCGGCTCATTCAACCCATTCAGCACCGGCAGCTCCATTTAACTCTGCATGTCAAAGTTTGCAATTTCATGACGCAGCAGCAGCAGCAGTGTGGACGGCTTGAAGGCATGACCAAGATGCCTTGACTTGTGATCTCATGAAATTTACTGGCTATTCCCCAATATACTGAGAGAAATAGGCTACATGGATTAATACATTGGAGCGGAGACATAAAATATGGGGGACCTGCAGTGTGGCTTTGAGGAAATGCAGGGAGTGAAATTGGGATACCTGCTCATCAAAGGCAAGCAAATGTTTGCTTTGTCTCAGGTCTTCACCGACCTGCTGAAGAACATCCCCCGGACCACCGTGCACAAGCGGATGGACCACCTGAAGGTGAAGAAGCACCACTGCGACCTGGAGGAACTGCGGAAGCTCAAAGCAATAAACTCTATCGCTTTCCACGCCGCCAAATGCACTCTCATATCACGGGAGGACGTGGAGGCTCTGTATTTCTCCTGCAAGACGGAGCGGGTGTTGAAGTCCAACAAAAGGAAGGCGAAGGCGGTGGGTTCCCCGGGGGATGAGGAGGCAACCCGGGGGCTCCTGCGTGCGGACGCCGGGCTGTGGAAGGAAAAAGTTTGGTTTAGTTTGCACGGCGTCCCGCAGACTCTGGCACTTCACAACAAAACCGGCAGGAGAAGAGAGCTGACTCCTTCCCTTCCCGACTCCAAACTACCTCAATTTTACCACAAACCCCACGGACGAGATTACCGTTCGGCCACTAAGTCCAGTTACAAACAGTTTAAAAACTATGAAACGACTCAGATAACGGCAAACCGAGTAACTTTGAGCCAGAGGCACTCGTTTTTCCGGAGCGCGGTGAGCCGGCAGCCCGTGGTGCTTCAGTCCGCCATAGCTGCTCAGTCCAGGCTCTCGCGCTCAGCCGGCGACCTACTTCACAAAAGGAAGAGGAGGCGCGAGGGGGGCGGCGGCAAGGACAGCGCGAGGCACTCGTGGAGCAGGAGCAGACACGCGCACCACCACGTACCACCAGTGCTGCTCGTGCAGCCCAAATCATCCAGTACTCACGGGACTACTCTGGGCGCGTTTCACCTTGGTCCGGATTTCTACCTGGACCCCAGACCTCACCATCATCATCACCAACATCATCATCATCACCACCACCAACCGAGTTTCCCAGAGAGCTACAGCAGCGACACCGAGTCCAGCACCTACTCTGACCGGGCGAACCAAGACTCGGACTTTGGGTCTGGCTTCTCCACTACCAGCAACTCTGGGAGCTCGGATGAGGAAGAGGAGGAGGAGGATGAAGATGACACCCAGTCAGAGAGTTCAGAGGTCAGCTCAGATGATGAGGAGAGCTCCTCTCAGTCCGACTCCAGCTCGGTGTCCAGCCGAGTCTCGGTTCAGAGCATCCGGTTCAGACGGGCCCGGGTTGGGTCCCTCACCAAAACTCTCAACACTAACAAGGCACCTTTGGTTCTGCAGCCCACTTTCCACTACAACTATCAGCAGCAACAAGAAAAACAACAAGAAAAACAACACAAGACGCTGGGCCATGTTGGCACTTCCCAGGGAGGGGACTACAGTAAACACCAGAAACGTCAGAAATGTGACTTAACATGCAGTGAAACCAGAAAGGACTCGGGTCCATTACAGCCCCCAAAATTCAGCTCCACTGTTGTCCGAGAGAGTTTTTTCTCCGAGTCCAAAAGGGAAAAGGTGTCCGGTGATCCAAACAGAGCTGAACCTGTGGATGATGTGGCCCCTTACTCACCGGGAACCCAGCGGAATAAGGCGTTTCCCCCACGCAGGACGCCGGGGCATGCCAACAAATGCCCCCCGGGACTGAACGCACACTGTGACCACGACAAAGACACCAAGCTCCCCAAATGTACAGACAAGAGAGAAGTGAAACCTGCCAATAACAACCTGAAACTGTCCTCTCCGCTCAAAAAAATAAAGACCGAGGCTGAGGAGCCCTCGGTGACCGCGGACCCCCACTCTGACAGCGGCAGGACAGCCAGGACGCCCCCCTTCAACCTCCACAATGTAAAAGTTAAAGTGGAGGAGAGCTGTGATGAATATGAATACCAGAGCCAGGCCCCTGGAGTCCAATGTAAAGGAGACAAGGCAGATAGCAGCAATGGGCAATATCCCGGCGGAGACATCAAACAAGGAGACTATTTCAACAACTGGACTAAAGCCAGTGAGGAGAGCACCGATGTGGCCCCCAGGTCCCCCTGTGGCCCACATGAATGCAGGAGCACACAGGACACTCCTTGCACCGAGGAGGGGGAGCACATGAACAAAAATTGCAGGACTCTGGTGCTGGGGAGAAAACCCAGAGTTTCGAGGACGCAAACGAAACAAAACGTGTGCAAGGTCGACAAGGCTGGCTGTTCCTCTCGTCCTGCAGGTGGTGAGGGATATACCGAGGATTTACCGAGCAGACGCAAACGCAGCAATTTAGCATCGCCTGTGAAGAAGCCTTTCAGCCTCATGGCAAATTTCCCGTCTCCGCCGTCACTGGTTGTTGGCAGCGACGGGGATCTGTGCCCTGCTTACTCCCTGAACTCGCTGCGGGGCCCCGGGCCTCCCCCTCTGTCCCACCCCGTGTGGAGGTGGCAGACAGGCGGCCAGCCTCTCCCTCCCCCACTCGCTCTGAGAACCAGGAAATACTGAGGAGGTTTTTATTGCAAAAAAACAAAAGCGCCCCAGCGTCTCAACCTTCAGTCTAATCGTAGCCCAAGTCTTAACGTGCACGCACCGAATGGCTTGCAACTTTGTTACTTTGCATTTTTTTCTCACCTATTTCAGTGAATGGATTTACATTCCTCGTTGTTTTGAAGTTTGTTCAAGGAAATACTCCTCCGAGACCCGCAAGATCCCCCTTGGAGCCTCGGAAGACGCCCACCGGACTGTGAGACATCGCTCCTGGATTTATGCTGACAAAAAGTTGACTTTAAATAAGCTATCCATCCTAAGCAATAGGCTACATGGGTTTTCAACAGTGTGTTTACTTGACTTTTTTTTTCTCTGAACTCGATTGTTTTTCCCTCGCCTTTATATGCTCGACCTGTTGGATTGTATGCTGCCAGGGTTTCAGTGGTTTGTGCTTTGTTTGAGTGAAGAGAGGAGTTAAAATCACAGCATTCCTTCGGATGAGGCTGCTCTTGGTCTAGCTGGAACTGGGAGAAAGTTTGACTTGGTAAATCAAAAATCAGGGTTTCCCTTCTGTGCCACTTGGTGTATTTTATATTTCAAAGCTGTGTTTTCTTCATGCTCATAAGCTTGTCCACACTGGCCTATGTCCAATCGTTCAATTCCAGTGAGTTATTAAAAATAGGCTATGTGTCTATCTATACATGCTCACAGTTAAGCCTTTACTAGAATTGACAGGAATTGGTTCCTGGTGGTTGTGGGTTTTTTGTTTTTTTTAGAGTGCTTTTGATCTGGTTTTCAGTTTTGTTTTTATTTCTCTAGAGTATTTCCTGGTTTGCAAATGTTTGACTGTGCACAGACACAGGCCCAGACACAACACAGGCCTTATGTACAGACAATCAAAAGAATAGGGCTCAGGCCTTCATAGCACGCCGTTAGGTCTCACGTTAGGCTGGATTTAAGTGCTTATGTCCCTCCAGATCCATTCGCCCACAGATTTCCTCAGCATATCACATTGATTAGCTAAGGCGAATCTGTGTTTGCGTTTAGAGCATGGACATTGTTCAAGAGAGGGAAAATGAGATGAATAGAAATGTAAACGATATAGGCATGATATGGTGGGGATTCAGAAGCCACAGTGGAAAACACACACCAAAACAACGTCCCATAACACCTTCTGGCCCGGTGGCTACTTAGAAATAATGCGACAAAGCACAAGTGATGGGCTTAAATGCGTTGCACTTTGATACTGTTGGGGTCTTGTTTGAGCTTTAGGGGTTTCGGCTAGACTATAAAGTGAAATACAAAAGACAAAGATGAGGCTTTACCTCTGGTTAATTTTGATATATAGACACAGAGCCCAAATGGACGCCATTGCATTACTATTTGAATAGGCTATTTGGGATTAACCCACATTGGTAAGTAGTCTCTAACTGCCCATGTTTACATGAAAACACTACGAGCATTTTTCTAATGTTCATTATTTTTAGTTAACAATATGCTAATTGAAGCGAAGCCATTATTGTTCATTAGTCTATTTTTTGTTGAAGCCCGTTGCTTCAAACTGACCTGGAAAAATCTTCACCTAAAATCAAAATTCTAGGTTGTATTTACAGTTTACAGCAGGCTTTCGCCCCCCTAAGACACCGAAAATGTAATTGTCAAATATTTTTGACAAGTCGACTTTTGCTTTCTTTATTTGTCAAACCACGTCATTCTTAATGTAGCTTTTGAAATATGGCCGCTCAGTGAATGTATCCCAGTCCTTTTCATTTGACCCCCAAAATTCAATACCATCAACTTCAGATTTCAATGTATAACACGCAATCCACCCAAAAAATATACTAAATATTAATAATTAAAATGGTTGAAGTTGCACCCAAATGTAGATATTTTTAGGTTAATATGTAGATTTTTCAAAGGCAGACCAGGACGCGCTCTAATTGGCAGGCTTTTCTGTCTGCGACAAAGAGAGGCCCAGCTTATGGTGAGCCAGATCACAACAAACCCAAAGCCTATGAATGATGTCAGCCTCCTCACAAGCAGAGCAACAGCAAAGGGTGCATTCATTCAGAGGATTGTAGAAACCATTTAATGGGAGAATGTAGAAAAAAATGTACAAAAACTCTGTTTCACCCTGCCTAAATCAGTGTGAATACATGTGGTAGATGTTTAGCCATGTGATTAAAGCACCACTCTGCAGCCACGAAGCCCCACTCACTCTGGGCCCAGTTTCTACAAGACAACACAAACTTGAACTTATTTCCTCGACTCCAAACTAAAGTAGCTATTTTTTAAACTACGACTCGATCCCTATATGTTGTAAATGTGAGTGGTAGGGCTAAAATGGAGAGGGTGGTTGCAATGGGGTGGGGGAGTTGCTGTGTTGCAAGAGCGAAGCTTTCAACCTCTAATCCGCATGTCAAAAGCATAGGCATAGGACGAAGAGGGATCGCCTGCACCCAGAGCTATGGGTGTACCCCCCTGAAGCACCAGCCTATTCTCACGCAGTATTCACAATTCATTGCCGAGGGAAGGAGATGGTGGTAATGGCCTGTTGGGAGGGCCCTTCCACCGTTAAGACAAATAGCTCTCTGACAGTGACGCTATCAATGTAAACAATTGCATCGTGCAGCAACTAGAGGCTGCATACCCCCCCTCCCTCATCACCCCTTCCCCACACCCCACCTCGTTCACTCATTTTCTTAGCTTTTTTGATACAATACTTGAGGTCAGGTTTTTGACACGGAATTTGAAGTCACTGGTTGTTTATATGAAACTGAATATTTATTTTTGTGAATTTTCTGGGAGGGGGGGGTTTGTATAATGACTTTCTTGTGAATATAGGACAAATGCACTCGAAATGGAAACTTGAACAGTGGATTTCTGAAGCACTTTCCCTTTCTTTTTTTGTTGTTTTGAATTATGAAGCATTCATTAAACGCGACTGAGTGTAAATCAGACTACGTTTCTCTTTCTTTTTGAGTTGGACAGTCATTTGTTTTGGGGGAGAACCCAAAGAGCTCTAATGATGGAGAAACTGGCCTGGGACCTACGTTGTTTAAACTGTGTTACACAGGAAAGCAAAGCAGGGACCTGATTTTTAAACCTTTTTTTTTAATCTAACCTATTATATCTAAGTAGGTTTCACGTTTCACTGCTCTTTCTTGCATTTCTCACCCTTGTCATAAAATGTTGTGAACGTTTTGACAATTACATTTCAATCCAGTCAGTTAATCGAGAGTAAATTCAAGTGTTGTAAAGGAAAATCTGTCATATCCAGTGTATAATTAAATAATAGTGAATGGCTAGGCAAGGAGGCAAGGAGGCTTCAGTTTACATTTTAAATTGATTAAACTGAGAGGAAATAGACTTCAGCCCTACTATAGTGTTGACCTACATTGCAGTCAGTAAGACCTAAAATAACTACCAGTTGGTTTAAGCTTGCAGCCTAATGGCGACTCTGTCTGTCCCTGACCAAAGCTGCTTCCGGGAACAGGCTACGGTAACTCCAAAACTATGGCCTATTTACGTTAAATTGTCTATGGGGTTAAATTCCCATAGAAGAGAAGAATTCCCAGTGCATCGTGAGGGGTGTGTGAGGCGAGAGAAGTGGGAGGCCTGCAGAGCCTGCAATAATAACAAGAGGCAAGACCGCAGACATTTACGCACGCAGCCTCTCCAACCACTATGCTCGGTGTTAATGCTGATAGAGTACTTACACTGAAGTACAGCAAACCTCCGTAGTTACAGGCACGCATTGGCCTACATAGAGCACCCTAGTGATGTATTGCAATGTCAGAATATAAACCGGAATATCGGCGTAAAAGCAGCCAGCAACCATATAGGTCTGCAAGTTAAGAGATGGGCCAAGTGTCAAACGAGAGATCATTAATCCCTTACGAAAAAGAACTATATCAATCCTGTAATACCTTTTATAGGGCTACTATACAAATGTCACATTAAAACTATACGTCCTTGCAGGAATACTATAGTGACACCATAGGAGATACAATAGGCCACTATAAATTCACTAGTTCACTCACACACTATAAGTACCTATTGCAATATTATAGTGCGATAGGAAAAGTCACTGTGCCCTCCAAGTCGACTAGCCTATAGTTGCCGTTAACAATATAGCATAGGTCTATAGGTGTAAGTTTGTACGGAGCCTTGACCAGACTTGCCTACCATCTCGGTCGAGACAACCCGCCATGTTTGACGTGATGTTTCCCTGATTAATGGTATTGTGCGGCATGGCAGGCCAAAGCCCCGAGGTTGATAAGGGGACCCGGGGGTAGGAGGCTGTCTGGCCCCGGCACGGCTGCTGGAGGGGCCACACTGAGAGCAGAGACAAGCCATTATGCTGCTGGCATTTCGGGGTTAAATTCCAGTGCGGATTGGGAACCGGCAGACTGTAACTTCTATAGAATAACAATAGACAGGACACGCAGGAAAGAATTAAACAAGTTTAACCACATTTTGGTTTAAATGGGAATAAAAAAAACTACAACTCCAATTCCTTAACGGCTATTCAATCAATATACGCACACCCTGTTAGGTGTACCATAGCAATGCGCTCAAAATGATATTTGCTGCTCTCTCGCTGTTTTGGAAACGAAGTTATGGGTAATGCTGACAGACACAGGCCGCGTTAGGGTCAGCACTTTGCATTGATCTTTGAGACAATTAAATACACAGAGGCCGATAAAAGCTGTCAGGACGTTTTTATGTTGAATCTCTCAGCTGTAAAGTATTTGCCTGTCATTCACCCCTATACGGAAAGGTCATTCAAAAGCTCATAATAATTTGCTGCAAAATATTAATAAAAACTTTTAAAGTTTTGGGAATACTTGGCGAGACGTGTGTTATCGCCCGTTTTTAATGCATTAGCCTACCAACCAGTAATTTTATCATTTATCAGCTGATCCTCTCTCTGCCCCAATTAATGCTTAAGATGTGTCTTCTATGACATTCCAGTATTTGATTTCTCTCTCTCTCTCTCTCTCTCTTTCTCTCTCTCTCTCTCTCTCTCCCTCTCTCTCTCTCTCTCTCTCTCTCATTGCATGTTAGGGAGGGACAATACGGATCTATGAATGAATCCGTGAATTGCGGCTTTGTGAAAACAGAAGGGTCCTGGAGAGCAGAAGAGGCTCTCTGATAAACCCACACGCCAAACATCCTTCTCCCTGCGTGGATGAAACTGCAGCTTTTAGGGATTGATCGGTTTGTTGAATTCAGGCAAACATGAGATAACAACGGATAAACATTAAACGATCAACCTAAATTTGATAAATTAAATAAATAAAATCTAAGTGTAAAATATAGTCATAGAGCGATAACGGCTTCGTGTATTAAACCTGCAAAATGAAAGAAAGCCCAAAACACTTACAATCCGAATCAATTCAATCATCAAGTATAATGAAAATGCAGAAAATATGTCCTGGTGACATTAGTGACATCACAGTCCGTACTGACGCATGTCAGCTCACGTGCAAAGAGACATTGTGCACACAGTGCATAATGGACAGTGTCATTATTCAATGTTCTGGCTCTATGCATTAGAGCTACACGACATGGAAGTGCGGTGGCTGACTAGTAGCACTTTGGTCCAGTGCGCCATAGGGAAGTCAAACAAAATTAATAAAACCCATACCTTTTGCGTCAAACCTTCTCGTCTGTGTGTGTGTGTGTGTGTGTGTGTGTGTGTGTGTGTGTGTGTGTGTGTGTGTGTGTGTGTGTGTGTGTGTGTGTGTGTGTGTGTGAGAGAGAGAGAGAGAGAGAGAGAGTATGTGGATCACACATAGGCCATGAATTCCAAAAGGTGTGTCAGTCTCAGCTTGTTTTAGTATATTACCAAATATTATGGGAGTTGTTTTTTTTTTAACCTGTGGTATCATAATGAGTGACACGCCGGACTGTCTTTAATTGGCTGTGAGATAATGACTATTTGGGTATGTAGCTGTGTCACCGACCTGGAAAGTAGTCGAGTGTGCGGTGGTCCCGGTATATCAGTGAAGCAACACTTTTCTAGTCTTTTCCCAATGGGATAAAGCGGAGGAATAAATGAAAGAGAAAGTCGCGATAAGCCTTGATATCAGAAGGGTCCTCGGTGGGCTTTTCCCCTCGTCAAATTTACACAACCTTAACCAAGCTGTATCTGGGAAACATTTGGAATTAAATGGATCAATAACATTTTTGTCTTACTGTTGTTTTCAACCCACTCTCCTTCTTCCTCTCTTGGTTTTGAAAATGTTATATTTTTAGTGGGTTGTAAGCTACAAAAGGTTTCACGTGTCGAAGGTGCAAAAAGATTTCCCATTTTGAGAGTTTGAGCCATGGGGACTAAGCTGCTATATACAGTGTAAAATCTTTGCACAGCGCAAAATGAGTATGAGGTGTTGATGCCAAAAGATTTAACAACTTGCCTCCATGTGGATTAAACAGTTGCATTTATTGCAATTTAGGGGTGTTTTACATGTACATGTTAGGCATTTAGCTGACACTCTTATCCACGTTAATGAGTGCAACAGTAGAATAAGCTTAATGTCCTAGATCTCCAAAATCAAAACAAAAATGAGGAGCCTTAGTACATTATAATATTCCTGAGACCGTATAAAGATCATGTAAGAATGAACTGCTGAGAAAATAGAGTAAAGAAGAGAGAAAGGATTTATAATATATAATATTTTGGAGTTTAGAAACCAGGGTAAAGGTCCCTGGTGCCTTAATGACCGTAACTGCCATACACACATATTCACGCATATGCTGTGTTAATTCCTTTAAATTCGTGGATCGTGGTTTGACTAAAGAAGGAGACGGGGGAAACAGCGCTGCATCTACTGGGTTTTACCCGGCATCCTCCTGCATGGACCCGGGGTCAGAGGGAGCGATGGCGGCCTGCCTGGAGAGGAGAGATGGGAACAACCCTGCTGCTGCAACTTTGTCACTGGATTCAAACCCCAGTGTTTTTGTATGATTTTCTAACCTACATTGTTCATCGTGTTTTTTTTTGTTTTTTTAATTGTCCAAATGCAGAATAAAGGTGGGGCTACTAGGAGAATGTATCATTAAAAGCGGGTTAAGTGAGCCCATAATTTGGTGATGTTAAAATGATGATGTAAAATTAGGTGGGGAAATGTACCAACTTGCTTACCCTTAAATTTAAACACTTATCAAATGGGTTATGCCTAAATTGTTGAGTTAATTGTTAAGAGCTATATCATTAGTATTCTTATTGTTATTCTTATTTCCTTTCTACCTAAAAGGGAAAAAATCACCAAATTCCTTACGCAAAACTCCTCACTAGTCCGTGAACGCAGCCTATTTTCCAGTGTGCGCAGCCAATTTGAATGCTTTCGAGTTAATAACTGACCCTAAAAGCGCTGAAATCACGTTTAGAGACAAACAAGGAGCCAAACAGCTAAAGCCTGGCGGATTTCCCCAGCCGGGGGGCTGGGGGAGGAAGGGGAAAACCAGCTCCAGAGGGCTTCTGCTCGGTCATGGAGCTCAACTCCATTGCAGAGGCTTTTTTTTCTGCGGAGAGCCTAATGCTGCATGGAGCATGTGGCAGCTTCGACAACACAATTCAATCAGTTATTAACAAGCCCGAGTCAGTTATGTCTATTGGCTCGAGTGCAACTAAGCCTCCTGTTTAGGCGAGCAGTGTGACCCAAATCTATGGCACCAACACAATATAGAATGACCAGATCACGCTTCCATTCACCATAGGTAGGCTAGCAGTCTGTTTTCATCTGCACATTTTTAGCTTACAATTTACCAACATATTTAAATAGGTTTTGGTTTTCATAAAAAATGCTTTTGCCCTTAGCCGCGGTTTTCTACTTTGTGTTCATTACGCATAGCCCATGGCTCGTATTAGTTGAAGTTATTCTATGCATTATTCATCAGGTTTAACTAGCGGGTAATTTATCGACCTATCCTAAACTCTTTAAGGGTGTAGAGATTTCTAATATTGGTTACGTGTTTCAAGCTCCAGTCCGGGCGCTTTATAGATGAGTGAATGGACTTTTGTTGCAACTTAAATCAAAACAAGCAACCTATCAACTCCAATGATACAGGTTAAATTGCGCAAACTTTGACATGCTTTTGCATTTTTTTTAAACGTTTTTAAAATTCATGTTCCGCTCTCAGTGTATTTGCCAATGAAAAAGGTTGCTGATAGATTGACTCTTCAAAACCATGCATTAGCCTAAATGTGATGTCTGATAATGGACAAAATGTAAGCCAAGTCAAATTCTATCTTGTGGAATATGATTACCTTATGGACCACAATATTAAAAACATTTAACTTTCAAAATTCCTCTTGTTCAAAAAAAAGCCTAATTACATTATACGAATGATTGAACACCCCTCATGTTGACTACGATCTTCCTTCAACGTCGAGAATATCCCTTGTCAAAAGCATCTTTTACAGAATCAAACATCAACAAATCAACACAAATGCTCAATAGTCAAGCCAATACTGGGCAAGGAAACCCGAACTTGTTGCTATTAATGTAAAATATATGTATTAATGTAAAAAATATATTGCATTTTCTAAAAATTGGTGTAACAGACGCTATATTTTTGTAGTAAAATCAATAAATTATCGGCCTCTAAACGGAACCCCTCCCCTACACGCACGCACACACACACACACACACACACACGCACATAGGGGTTCTTTGTTGCCAGCTAATAGAAACACCTTGGCTGCTATGGGTAAAAAGGGTTATATGGTATTATTTGCCTTTGTTCAGAACAATGTTTTGGGCTTCATCATTTCTGCTGAACATACTAAGGAGCCTTCTCTGAAAGATAATAACACTCAGGCAACACTTTCTCAGAAGTCGACCTATGCAGAGATGTTAAAAGGCTAATGGAGAATGTAACCTTCAGTGAAAGAGAACATGACACCTATTTACAATGAAGACGAACATATTCAATATTTAACATTTAAAATATATAAGTTACAGGCTGTGTGCATATGCCTAAATTCAACAGTTGACAAAATGTAAAGATGTATGCAGCCTTGAGCAATAGGAACTAGTAGCCATGGTTGAGAGGAGATAAAGCTTTAAGACTCTGTGAGACTATTTGTTGTAATATAGCCTAGCTGAAAACTGCTATCTGGACTCTATTTCCCATTATAAAATGACAGGTCAGTTGAAGACCATCTCACACTATAGGGGGATTTGAGCACAACCACGTCCAACTCTGACCTTTGGCCCCTCATACCAGGGAATCAGACCCAGGAGCCAGGCTGGACCGGGATAAAAGACACCAGCACGACAAAAGAGCAGGGCCACAGTCCAAACAAACTGACATATAAGCCTAACCTATTGTATAGTGTAGTATAGTATTTTGTAGTGTTTTATTTTTTTGTGTTATGTATTATATATAGGGCCTAGAAATATACAATATGTAAGTATGTATTTTGTTTTAGGTTTTATACAAATGAAAGCTCCAGATAAGTTATTTAAATATGCTGATATTTAAACCTGATCAAGTTAACTCAAATTAATTTTCCCTTTATAACAAACCCCAACAACATGAGCACAAAACTCACACATGATGAATGACGGCCTTGATGCATCAAAGTATAAATGAGCACATTCCGGCCGGTGCCTGTTGATTATTGATTAGTGAGTCAGTCCCACGGCCCCCAGCCTAAATATGACAGACATACTGCTCAGTGAGAGCTATTTGTCAAACGTCAGAGCGATGAAAAAGACGCGCTATTGCCTTGCTGCAGGGCACACAGGCAGGAGACACGATGTGTCAAAAGCACATTTGAGCAGATGAGTTCCCTTTCTTCTCCTTTCCAAGTGCTGTTACTTAAATTGCGTGGGTTAGAAATATAATAGGACACTTGGCCGTCTGGGCCTTCGCCAGCTAAGGTTTCAGACAACTTTTTTCACCCACTTCTTTATATTGGGTATTCAGGGTATGGGACAAAGGGCAAAGCTGGGGATTCAAGGCTCATTGTATCTAACCTCTTATAGGCCCAATTCCTTTGGCCTGCAGGAAGGCTCCTTCAACTCCTAACGAAAAATTCTTCAATTCATTATAAACACAATAATGGTCCTTTAATATTCCTATGGGGATGTAGTGTGCCTGTAGCACCCAGTTGTGAATTTATAGTAACTTTATCATACTTTATGACATTCTTTATCTGCCTTGTATCAATATAATATTCCTATAGGGGCTTATAGTGTGTCTGTGAAATTCAATATTGAGTTTATGACCTTGTACTTATTTTCATCTCCTACGGTTTCATGGTTTCACTATGCATTTTTCTGCATGGTGGTTTAAAGTTTTGCTGTGACATTTGTATAATATCCTTTTAAAATGTATTATTGCATCACTGCAGTTCTTTTTCGCGAGAGGCCTGCCTCATTTTCGTACCACAACATCAGTGAACACTAATGAAGCCGTTATCGACCTATCCTAAACAAACCTGCGACCCCTCCCAGTGTTCCGGTTCTGATAAGATCTGCATGTTACGGTGGATCTCCCTTCATAGTTTGGCCTGATTGAAGCTTGTTTGTTATGTAATCAGAGCACACAGATCCCCCCCACCCAACCTAACCCAACACGCACGCGCACGCTCACGCACGCACCCCTGGGGGAAGCGTGTCCAACCGTCGTCAAATAGCTTTTAAATATGGATATTTATGTACACTTGTGCATGCTGTGAAAACACAGGGACGACTTCAGTCAGGCAGCATTTCATTATTCCAGGTTACATAAATTGGAGATCAAATTTAAGCACAGAGGATTATGGGTATTATATGGCTACTTAATATGGTTTGGACAGTTCATAGATTCCATAATAACCCCAAACTCCTGCACACGAGAAGAAGAGTGCGTTTTTGAGAAGCATGAATGGAAATATTCCCGAGAATAGGAATACATTTCAGTAAAATGCGGTTTAGATTATATTCCTCTTTTCTGAGAGAACATCAGCCTGTTTAAGTGTTTTTTCACGTAAAAGTCAAGCTACTTGATGGAAAATAGCCTAACATAGCTACCATGCTGAAAATAGAATAGAATAGAAAAAAATAGAAGTTTAGACTAAAACATAGCCTAAAAAAAGTACTATCGCGATAGTTAGAAACATCAGAGTAAATAGCATCAGTTCAGCCATCACCTTCAATCATTTTTAATCAGACCAGTAAAACACTTATTTTTTATACATAAGTGTTAAATACCCCCCCTCTCTTTCTCTCTCTGTGTATGTTCAGTCAGCTTTAATAATTGAATAATTGAAGTTTGTCAATTTGAGAGAGCTGCTCACTTCTGCTCCTAATCTGCTAATCTTGTTTCATCTGATTTGTGTTTAGGCGCCACACAACATAATAAACTGGGATTCACTTCTGCCGAAAAGATGATTTTTGGAGCAAACATATCAAATGTCACAAAGTTCATCTCTAATGAATTGGGGGAAGTTGTGGCTGTAAAAAATATGGGGGAAAAACTCTTTCAAAGTGTCTTGAAGTCAAACGTTGAATAAGAGACATTATTGGACAAATATTTGAGGTCACTGTCGCCAGGCTGAGATCATTTACGAATAATTTAATTTAAAAAGTATGTTTTATTCCTGCTTGAGAGTAAATCTACCATCAGCCTTTGAGAGGCGTGCACGTTTCCTTGTGGCCCGAATCTCCCTTTGGCTCATAGTAGAATGAAAAATGTGTATAAAATAATTTCAGAAAAGTATATGGAAAATGTTCAATAGATCACATAGATTTGGTTAAATTGGGCTGCAGTCAACAAAACTATATCTAGTGTAAAACGGATGCAAGCTGATTTTTACTGAGCCGTTTCTTCTTCTGGCAGATTTCTTTCACGAATAGGCAGGTGAAAACTATGTTTTTAAGGAGAGATTAGTTAGCTTGAAGGTTAATACACTGAAATATGTGAATTCAGTTTGACAAAGTCTGAGATTTTAATATGCGACCAGGAAATAAAATAATTTGGTTAGAAATCAGAAGGTCACAGTCGCCATGGACCAAACAGTCGAGCATAAGTGTTCATTATTTTTGGAAAAGAAGTCGGGGAAATTTTCATTCAACTGTGAATTTAGGCGCTATATTCAGATGAACTTTATTAGCTGAGATTTAATTCAACCAGTATGTAGTGGTGAATAAAAGGGTGGGTAAACTATCACCTTCCAGCTGGTGAGCATCATAAGGAAAACAACTAATTTTAAAAAAACTTTTTAAACACTTTCCCCTTTAAAGACCCACCCTATCTTTACATAATATACATCAGTGATAAATTCCTCTCATAAGGTTATTTATGTCAGCCTAAAAAACTGGGTTAATTATATTGTGTAGCTACATGAAAAGGTGGCTAAATTGATTTTAGGTGGGTTTACCCTCAATCACATCCTTGCCTACAACATAATAGCAGCCTGAAGACAATATTCTCCAAATTTCCCCACCTCATGTGACTTTGTACCAGAGTCAGCTGCGCTATTTTCTCTGGCTGGCTGTGTTTTGTCAGTGGAGGTGCAGACTGCAGACGCTTACATAACGCTTCCATAGACTGGCTGTTTATCAGAACCGAGTCTCTCCGTTACACACCGCCGCAAGGTTGATCCGCCGCGTTAATTTTAAAGCTTTCGTTGGGTAAAACATTTGTTGAGTGTAAAACCTTGCGCACATCTTTAAAACGAAGCCAGCGCTTAACGAATTAACCAGGTTGTTTAAGCTTTATTAGTCTGAGCAGTATAGGCCTGAAGGGTTTTTTCGCATCGCTGCCAGTAAACTCTATGTCTGTAGTCATATTGGTATTGGACGTCTAATAAGACAGTGGTTATCAAAGTGGGGTCCGGGGACCTCCAGGGGTCCTGGGCGTGGGGGTGGGGGGTCAAGTGGGTCTCACCGCAAAATGAGGAATAGTTTAATTCCACTATAAATTAATGCACAAGAAATTATCTCCGTTATGTGGAACGTCCTAAACGTCCTAATCCTATGTCTCACTCTCTCCCCTCATACAGTGTAGACAGTTATACAATATAATATTAAAACAACAACAAAAAATCTTCCCATATGGGTCCCCGGGACAAAACCTCATCAAGTTGGGGGGGGTATGTGGACTCGCGCGGGTCTATTTGGGGGGTCCGTGAAATGAAAACGTATATGGCAACCGCTGAATGAGCGACGAAACGAAAACACCAAAATATCCATATAAAAATGAACAGGCAAAATGTGTTTGATTCCCCCCGCTGCGCCTCTCTCTCTGGTACAGTCAGCTTTAGGAGATGTCGCAGTCTGACAGCGCCCCCTGCCGGCCAGTGGGAGGAGGGTGACGCTCTCTTAAAGGGGATGTCTGGAAAACCGGAAGAGGTTTTTAAGGTGGAACGGTGGAGTTACTTGCACGACGAGGCTGCCCCCCCCCCCCCCCCCACCAAAGGGCTCATAGGGCAAGCTAGAGTTGGCTGAAAGATAAGCACCGATTCTGTCAGTTTTGTGCATTGTTCGTCCCGTCGACACAAGCCTACACTGCAAAAATATGCTCCTCAACAAGTCATTTAGTCTGAAAATACCATTTTTCTTGAAACAAGTGCAGAAAATATGCCAACGTGGGGGTGAGATAATTTCACTCGTTTTCAATGCAAACCAAGTTGTTTCAAGAACTACACTAGAAGAAGAAAGAAACACTATAGTGCAGCGATTTCACAAAAAAAATCTCCCAACAGGTAAGACCGTGTGGGAAACACGTGAAATTGTCTTCCCTCCACTGGAATTTCACGTGTTTTAAGAAAAATACGTATTTAAGACTCGATACTGGACTAAATGACCTGTTAAAGTGCATATTTTATGCAGTGTAACCCTTATTCTATAGACATTTATACTTAATTGGACATCACTTCAAGAATAATAACATGCTGGGCTTTTCAGTTCTGCTGGCAGCCTATAAAGCTGGTTAATCAAAGATATTTTAGCACCAGGATCATTTGTCCCAGTGACCTATAATAAAACAACGATGAATGCAGTTTTAGATGCTGTGGGGAAACTGTGTCTTGTTTTGAATACTGCTGAAAATAACGGAAACCAGGCTTACTCAAGACCGGCTTAAAAACACGGTGTTGTGTAATGCACAACGCATAGCCTTCTACCTATAGTATAAAATCAATAATGCCTTTGCCTCGATGTATCCTCGGATAATGGAAAAAAGAAAATGAATAATTCATTGACTGCGTGATTTATAGGTTGCAGGCCTACCTGAAGCATGAAACCTTGTCATGGTCAGTTTATTTCCCTGTCCGTGAAATAGATTATTAACAACATAGATAGATAGATATATAGATAGATAGATAGATAGATAGATAGATAGATAGATAGATAGATAGATAGATAGATAGATAGATAGATAGATAGACCAGGTTTAAAGTGACATTATATCTTAGATGGGTCTCGTCATAGTCTCACTACTGACAGCGTCTATTCACCAGTGGGGGGGGAAATCGTGTTTACGTGTTTTAACGATCACCAGCGTTTATTTGAATGAACATGAATTTTATTCTTATCACAGGATTGAGTGAGAGAGGGAAATTGCCTTGAAAGGCCTTTGAAAAGCCATTGAGACCTTGGAGCCATTCAGTTCCTAGGTGGGAGAGAGAGACAGAGAGAGAGAGAGCGAGAGAGAGAGAGAGAGAGAAAGACTTTAGATTTAAGTTTTCTCTTGTTTTAAAACCTTTACTTCCTCGATCCCATCTGCATACAGTCTCGCCTCGCCTGGACCTTGTATGCACATGGTGTATGGTGTTAATACCCGCCTACTGTTCTGTCCCAAGCATCCGTCTCTCCTCTCACATCGCTCAGTCAAAATCGTGCACGTCTTCCTGGCAACCTGCTCCCCTCGCAAGACTTAAACAAATGCATTTCTCTCATTCAGTTGCGTTTGTTCTCCTGATGGCCCTCGCCGAAAGGGTTAACGGAAAAGGCATGCTTGGTTCGTTTCTTTACGCATTCATTACACCACATTTAATCTTTAGCCTTTTAAAAAAGTCTGTCTTTTGCCATTCTCCACCAGGTCAGGAGGAGTCACCGTGGTTCGTTGGGTGTCTCGACGCCAGCGCCTCCTGGCCGCTCAGTGTTGAGGCGCCCATGGGTGCCAGTGACCTTGACCCGGTAGCCTGCTCTCAACGCTGCCTAGACGACGGGTAAGAGAAATTTAAAAAAAGAGGCAACATAACACGTTACACTGGTCACATTTCAACCAAAATTCACCTGGATATCGGTATCGGTCCGATTGCTGTTTGAAGCGTTACTACTGAGTAAACCACCCCTAACGAAAAAAAACCTATAATCCCTATAGGGAGTTGTAGAGATAGTATTATATTCCTACAGGGATTTACAGTGTTAAATATTCTAGGATTGCTATAGTTCTTTTTTGTAATATTTTTCTTTTTCACTATCCTGCCGTTATTGCAAGCATCAGGTCAAGGTTTTACATGATATTTATACCGAAACTATGCAGTCCGTCATCTCCTACGCATAGGCTACATTACTTCATTACTATCCGAGAAAAAAACCTGACAATGAATTCTAGGTCTCAAACCTTTACCATGTATTTTAAATATCTGTATATATTTTATCTTATGAAGGAAACAACTTCAACATGAAAAGACTATGTTTTCCTTGGGCTTACATTCAAAATATAGGTAGTGGGTTTTGAGGCTCCCTACATCAAAGAGTTGGTGGACAATTGAGAAAGGAATTCTGTTTCAAATGTGACTTTTGGGGCTGAGGAAATACATTTTCATTAAGCTCGAGGAGCAGACAAAGAGAGTTACTCTGAATTTGCACCCAAGAGAAGCTACCTTAGGTCTTTCTGAACTAGAAACATTTACAGTAAATGTCAGTTTTCTGGCTTTTGTTTGTGTAGATGAGCTAACTGCATATATAGAACCCAAACAGCCTTGGAAAATACCTCTAGGTATGTAATGTGAGTAGCCGGTATTTTTTAATCATCAGTATTTTGTATTAAAGGTACCAGCTTGCAGCACTGACCTTAGAGAGCTGTTACTGTGGCAAAGAGCTACATGGTTTGGTGATCAGTGAGTGCTCCAACACATCTTCCACTAGAGGACCAAAAAGTACCACAGGACCAGACACAGGAGAAAGGTGAGACATCCTTACTTCCATTTTTCATGTATTTGTGGCTATATTGCTATTTCCCATCTTCTTTCAATGTCCAATTTCTACACTGGGCCTGTTCCAAGTGACTAAAGAGACAAACCTATCTGTCACCATCCCTAAAATCCCACATAATGCTTTCTGACAAAATCATTAAAAATTCATCATGTTTTTGAGCCCCAATCCATAATTTATACCCAGTTACCCCTTTGTGTCTGTCAGTACCCTGCTGACCCTGTAGGTTTTTGGGCTTGTCCTGTACTGCATGCTTTTACTGGGCTCGAAGTGAGGCTGAAAACAATTTACCATCCTTGCTTTTGATCATTTCTATTCTATTCTATTCTAGTCTATTCTATTACTGCAGACATTTTGGGAGCGTCGTATGCCTGAGTCGTGGAGATGCACAGGGAAGTTTTGCAGTCTACAGAACTCAAGGACCATTTCTCCACACCATCCGCCTGGCTTCCTCAGCAGACAAAGTGCGGGCCGGGACGCCTTTCATCATAGAAGTGTCTGGACACCTGGCTGGGGACCCTAGCCAGCCCACAGGTCAGACACTGCAGAATCTATCTATGCACTGAACTGCTCCAAAACGTTGTTATTGTTGACATTTAAAGCTTCAAAGCCAACATGTGACTGTGTGGCACCAGTTTTTATTTAATCCGTTTTTCACACAGCATCCACTATAAAAGGACATGTGAGCTAAACACAGTCAAAGGCATCTACAGAAATTCAGTTCAATTCATGTTTGGATGTTAATTACCAAGAAGTAGGTAATCTAGAGTTGTGTGATGAATAGAAAAAAAATCTATCCAAGAAATTGCTTGATAACAGCAGAAATATTGGATAATGTGCTGATTATTAATTTTAAATTATGTTCAAACATTTAATTAAGATATTACACATTCAAAATAATGGTAATTATATAATGATCATAAGGGTAAAGATTTAACACAGGATCATATTTAATCCAAATCATGATTATTACTTTTAAGAAAATATTTGATCCATGTTGTGGTGAAATTTGATCCAGAATGTAGTTAATGATTTTTTTATGCACAAATTGCTACTTACACACAGATGAAGGTTTATAGGCTCATAAGAATATTTCATTTAGGTTCTATATATTTATACAACATATTTCCTTCCTGAGTTTTGCTGTAATTTTCAGGAGTTCAAGGTCTGGGAGGGCAGAACCTCTCATATGTCATGGTAGAGTTCAGAGGGAGAAGCTCTAAAGGTCAAAGTTCACATCGAATCACTGCATTGGATGGCAGTTTCTTCACTGTGTTTGTTGAATGGAGTTTGGAAGCCCCTGGAAAAAATCGAATCAGTAAGTCAACAAGAGAAACGTTTTAATAAGAGCAAACAATAAATAATAAATTCATAATTAATTTAGAGAAATGCTTATACTGCATACTCATTATTGTAGTTAAATCCTGCTCTCTCTCTCTCTCTCTCTCTCTATCGATCTGTCTATCTTTCTCTCTCATTTTAGACGTCAGCGTCTCCAACCCCCTCTCCAAGATCTCCTCTGCACTCCACCTCTCTGTCCTGCAGCCCTCTCCAGACGGCTTGATAGTCTCTCTGCTCCTTGGCCCCATAGGGGTCCCCCTCCTGCATCGCCTTCCTGGAGACGGACCTCCAAAGTGGGGCCGTGGAGACAGCGTATCTGGGCGACCCTGTCACGCTGCAGGCGTACTTAGGCGAGGGTCTCGACGTGGAGTTTGTTTGGCGCTTCACTCATGAGGAAAAGGAGGAGGCGGAGGAAGAGAGGAAGAGTGTAAAGACGTGTTGTCAGCCTGACTGTCTGAGCAGCATTGTGGTATGTAGAACTGGGAAACTATTGCTGCTTTCTGATACAAATCTTGTATCTCCAAAAAGCAAGGTTGTTAGCATCTATTTTTTTATTTAATTTCTTTCTTATTTTTTTATTTGATGATTGTGTGTTTTGGACATTGACCAATACGCCAGGTCTGATGTAACTATCACTTTCACAAATTTTGAAGAAAGGAATCCACAAAATGTACTGAAAACTTCAATAACCAGAACTCATGTGATGTGATGTCAGTAAACTGCACGCAGCTCACTCATGTTTACCAACCTAGCTGATGTGTGATCGCTTTATACCAAAGGAAGATCTAATGTTGGTGAGTCCAGCTTTCTCTGGACAAAGCGTTCACTCACTGCTGTTTATTAGTTTGGACTTCACTCTGAAGTTACAATTAGTCACATCCTGTGGGTAGAGAAGTGTACATACCTGACACCAGAATTTAATTTGGGCAAATACGGAAAATCTATGGGGTCTCAATTAGGGTGAAGGGACACTCTTCTCTATCCCAGCTCCACTTTGTGATTTAGGCTGATAAGACAGGTGAACCTTTTACAGAAAAATCTTGCCTAGTGTAGCTTTAAGAAATGAAAAACACCAAACCTGGATTTATGAGGTTTACTCAGGACAGCAGCAATATATCGCATACATTCCAAAGTCTTCTTATTTTATACAATGTCTCATCAGTGAAATTACTTAATTCTTAATTGCCCTCAGAATTGGACCTTTGAAACAGAGGGAGTTCACATGGTGTCAGTAGATGCCTCCAATGCCTACGGTTGGACTCAGGAAACAATCCATATTGTGAGTACTGGCTTCATTCACTGAAAATTGTAGATCCACATGTGGCATAGGCCAGAACTCTATTTTATGAATTTCACATTTGTGCATGTGTGTGTGTGTGTGTGTGTGTGTGTCCACCTGCAGGTGGTTTTGCGTCTTGCTGTTTCTGACCTTAGGGTGGGTGTATCTGGGGACCAGCTGAGTGCCTGGTCAGGACATTTCTGCGGACATGGAGCTTTTCACCACCATCAAACACCTGCTTGTACTCAACCTCACACTGAATGCTGAGGACAGCCACAACTGCAGCCATAGTAACGACCGCAGCAGCAAAGGCGGAGGCAGCAGCATTGATGGTATAACAGCAAAGGCAATGATGAAGAGAACATGCATGATAATAACATAAAGAACGGTCATTTAAACAGCAGCGACAGAAATGACCTTAGTAATGACAACGACAACATTAGCAACAACATTAATAACATTGGTGGGAACAGCAATAACAATAATGGCCAACAAGTGTGGTCACGATGAAACACCCGACCTCAACCTTGCTCACCATCACAGCAGGGTGAAATGCTACTGTGGCTCTGCTGGTGAATGCAACCTTACTCTACCAGAGCAGCAGCTACACCGCAGGAGAGGAGACAGTGGTGGTCTCGCTTTTAGGGGGTTGAATCTTGACAAGAGCCAAATGCCTTGGTATGCCTGAAAAGATACTTGTAAATATCTTAGAATATAAAGAATGAAGAGGCCCCAATTTTTTTCCCAACATTTATAAGACATGTGGGCACTGGGAAAGATATTTGTTATGGAGATTCTGTTGTTTTTCTTTTTTTGTAAAATAGATTTTCATTCAGTTTCGTTTTTTTCTTTCTTTATTATTTATGGCATTAAAGCTGTTTTATACTGCACGAAAGGCACTTCTAAGTGTCATATGTCTTGTAGCCATGCTGGTTCCATAGGGATGCAGGACTTACCTATATACTGCAGTAAATGATATACAGTGAGTAAAAAGGTGAAAGGAGCAAAAAAAGAAAGTGTTTGGGGTTCAGAGGGTTAAGTTTGATTAAGATCTCATGCTTTCATCTGAACTTGACACTACATCTGAACTTGACACTACAACTTGACACTAGAAGGTTTATTACTTGGCTTTCATTCCTGACTGATTCTCACATTCTTGATGACTGTCCAAGCAAACACGAGCTTCAACATAATCATCTTGTTGGAGAAGAAAATCCCCCTGAAGCACAGTCTAATCTTTGACAGGATACCATGCCAATTTTTTTCTTCCAACCAACAACAATCTATGTTAAATAATGCAGAATATTGCACAACATTCTGTATAATATTATCCTCTACACCCTTTCTTATGTTTGTCCAGAGAAACAGCAGGATTGGTACAGAGAAGCAGGCCAATCCCACAGACACAAACAGAACCTTCTAGTGATTCATTTATATATGTTTCTGTTCTTGTTGTACCTGTCTGGTGTTCTGTATCTCTTTGTGATGCAGCATTCATAATCTGTGGCAGATAACATTTCGACTATGTAATGTTTGCTTTGTTTTGTCCCCTAGCCGTGTGGATTCATACAGCGAAGCAGGCGTATCCCACAAATACAGATATAACCTTCCTGGCCAAGTCTGCTGAGCCCGACCCTGTGGAGCTCCTCTGGTACTTTGGAGACTCCAGGCCCGTCAGAACCACCTCAAGGACCATCACCAAAAGATACCACACGCCTGGCAGGTACAAGACGAACTGCAGTGCATGGGGATAGTTTCATGATTTTTCCTAATTACTAAAAGATACTGCTACTGTATTTAAACTTGATTTAGTGACAATGCAGTCTGAGCTGTCAAGTGCTCATTGTCTTCAAGAGTGACATTAGTAAATGTGAGTTTATCAATGTTTTACCAATGCTGTATACAATTGTGCTGTTGTCCCTTTAACTGAAGCTGTTTTCCCCTCCATGATTGGTTGCTATGTAAAATAGGGAGTGTCAATAATCCCAAATGATGTGAATTTTCAATGAATCAGTTTAAGAGCTGGGGCATATAAACACTGTATCCTGTTTACAATAGCTAGGATAAGATCATATCCCAGTAAGCGCACCAGCAACATAGTACTTATCATTCCAATCCTCTTGTCTTTGACCCAGGTACAGTGTAGTAGTAGTAGCATCCAATGGCCTGAGCTCCTTCACCTCTGAGGCGTTCCCCCTGGTGGTCCAGAGAGCAGTGCAAATCAATAGGCTGGTCCACCGGGCCTCAGTCCTGCAGAACCAGACGGTGGCTTTGAGTTGCCGGGTCAATGTCGGGACCAACCTCACCTACCTGTGGAGCTTCGGAGACGGAACCTCCAGGCTGGGACGGACCGCGGAACAGCACGTGTTCCACAGGTGAGGCGGAAGGTTACACTTCCTGTAGTCAAACGCTGCATTTTAGTCATGTTGAGGTGTAATTAACAACTGAAGGTACCAGCTATTTTTGGCTAGAAAAGAAAAATAATGAAGAAATTTGGCTCTGACGTCTTAGTTGACAGTTGACTGTTCAGAGTGTTATAGCCTAGTAAAAGGTCTAAAATGGTTTTGAGTTCAGTTAACTCCTATGTGGTTTTAAGTAACACTAAATGTTACAAAGGCCCCTCCTAGATTACAAGACTTTATTTATTTAAAGTTATTTACGATCAATTTACGATCAGTGGCAGCAAATCATATGCTCAGCTAATTTAGAGCCTGAATAGCCACTGAAAGCCAGGTGACTCAATATTTTGTCTTTTCTTTGTTCTTTCAGAATAAATCTCAAAATGTGCCTGCTCTGATTCACTCTTGCTGATTCACAAGTGTAACGTGTGTGTGTGTGCATGTGTACATATATGTGCCTGTGCATGCTTGTGTGTGTGTGTGTGTGTGTGTGTGTGTGTGTGTGTGTGTGTTTTCTCCCTGCAGGGTAGGAGAGTTCAAAGTGGAAGTGATTGTGTCTAACCTGGTCAGTTCTGCCTCTCTGAGCAGTCAGATCTTTGTGGTTGACCGCCCTTGCCAGCCACCACCAGTCAAAAACATGGGGCCTCTCAAAGTGCAGGTACAATTTACAGTGGAGTGTTACCTAACCCTGAAAGAGGCCCTCATAAAATATTTTTAAACTTGTACGCATCTTTCTTCACCTCCCTTATTGTATTCTCCTCTCCATCTAGGTGCGGCGGTACGAGGTAGTCCGTTTGGGCGTGACCTATGAGACTGAAGTACACTGTGACATCTCAGGGGGCCTTCACTACACCTGGACCTTGTATGACTCTGCAGGCCAGGACTTCCATTGCCTCCCATAGACACACAGCCAACAGAGCCTCATTCTGCCAAGCCATCTCCTGCACTATGACACTTACACCGCCATAGCCAGGGTAGGTAGAGGAAAACTGTTATGCATGGAGAAGATAGAGGAATCCACCACACTTTTCAACCTGCATTGGGACCCTATTGCTGGTGGTTCGACACATAATAAGAGCAGCAATATGTTTTAGTGAGCCTGGGTCCAAGTTGTAGAGTTGAACTTTTTATGGTACATTTTTCTAAAGGTTTTTGAACTGGGCGGAAAATGTTGAACTGAAAATTGTGGCTTGACTCCAAAGCTGGTGATGGTTTGCAGGTTCAGATTGTTGGCAGCGTGGTGTACAGTAACTACACTGTGAGGGTGGAGGTGGTCCCAAGCCCTCCTGTGGCCTTCATCCAGGGTGGCACCAACATCTTCATTAATAACAGGAACATCACCACGGTAACCCTTGATGGTCAGCAATCGTACGACCCTGACTTCCCCATGAACCCAATCAGGTACAGAAAATGATAGATTTTCGTGCCGTATAAAGCAAAAATACTATGCATGACATGTACTGGAAGTAGCAGGTGCTGATTGACATAATAATACTATAAAGTTTATTTTTTCACACTGTTTCTTCTTCACAGCTACAGCTGGAGATGTAAGCCGATCAGCTCCATCACCAGCTCCTGTTTCAACCAATACGTTCCCACTTCCTCCTCTGTGTTAAAGTTTCCTGCTAGTTTCCTGAAACGCAACTTTGACCAGTTCCGATTCACGCTCACCGTCCACAGCGGAGAGCGTTCAGCTTCATCAGAGACCTTTCTTACAGTAACACCAAACCTGATCAGGTACGAGTTCATAAAAAGGGACTCATTTATCCTGAGCATCTTATGCCTGTGTCAGAACGGAAAAAAAACTTTCATTGCATGTATCTGAATGGGTTTTCAATCCAGAAAGGTGCCAGTTCATTGCCTCCAGTGCCAGGGAGACCTCGTGAACTGGGATCAGGCATTCTCTGTCAGCGCTGCGTGTGAGAGCTGTGATGTTTCCCCAAAAGACATTTACTACACCTGGAGCCTCTACCTGGTCAATGCCTCCTCTAAGCCTATCATAGAAGGTAAAACAACAAAGAAAAGTATATTCAGTTGTAGCTGAATAGTAGCTTTTGTTCCAAAATACAATTTTTTTTAGCACCTGGTGAAGGAATTGTTACAGATTGTGTTTCCTTTTGTTTTACATCCATCTTTGATTTTATTTTGGGGTTGGAATATATCAAAGCCCATTTATGAAACACTTCTCTTCATTTATGTTCTAGCATTAACAGTTTTTTTTGTACCACTCTTCAAATTCTGGCCTTGTGTGTGTTCTTCTCCCTAGTCCCATTTTGTCACACAGTGGATCTCAGTGCTCCATCCACCATCATCGGGGGTCCTGCTGCCCCCCGTCTGCCTCCTGGGACTTCCACCCTGCATCCACCAGCCAAACGCACACCTTTCACCCCTGTCACTGATCATCCAACTTCCCCACAGGCTTCACAATACACCC